>PVIW01006264.1:0-90437 GCA_004026585.1 Noctilio leporinus | reverse complement strand
CATAAGAACCTATGCACACCTATGTTCATAGCAGCACTATTTACAATAGCCAAGTGCTGGAAACAGCCTAAGTGCCCATCAATGGATGATTGGATCAAAAAACTTTGGTACATATACACAATGGAATTCTATGTAGCAGAAAGAAAGAAGGAACTTGTACCCTTTGCAACAACATGGATGGAACTGGAGAGTATTATGCCTAGTAAAATAAGCCAGTCAGTGAAGGACAAATATCATATGATCTCACCCATTGCGGGACAATAATGAGCAAAACTAACAACAAGCAAAACAGAACCAAGTATATGAATACAAGGAATAGGCCTTCAGTGGTCAGGGTGAAAGGGGTTGGGGAGTGGGGGGAGGCAGAGGCAAGAAAGGGGAGCAGCTTAGACAAGAATCTAGTATAAAGTAACCATGGACATGGACAACAGGTAGGATTGACTTTGGGGGTAATGGGTGGGTGGGGAGGGGGACAGAGGGGAGCAAAAAGGGGATGGATGTAATACAACAATAAAATTAAAAAGAAAAAAGATACATGGCATTAAAAGTATTAAAACTCATTCATATGACAAAAAATAAATATATATACCCTGAAAAGTTTAAACATATATACACTTTTTAAATGACTATCACATAAAAATATTAGAACATTTTCAGAATCCAGAGAGTTCAAAGGGGCATTTTAAGAATACAGATTCCGGGGGGAGGAAGAGGCAAGGAAGGGGAGCAGTTTAGACAAGAACCTAGTGTAAAGGAACCATGGACATGGACAACAGGTGGGATTGACTTTGGTGGGAAGGGGTGGATGGGGAGGGGGACAGAGGGGAGCAAAAAGGGGACAGATATAATACAACAGCAATAAAATTTAAAAAAAAAAAGAATACAGATTCCCAGACCCTGACTCTGGAAATTTTGATGCAATAGGTTGGGGTAGACAAGAAAGAGATTAGTGTACATTTTATTTTATTTTTTAAAAAGATTTTACTTATTATTTTTATAGAGAGGGGAAGGGAGAGAGACATCAATGTATGGCTGCCTTTCACCTGCCTTCAGCTACGGAGCTGGCTGGAGAGCTGTCTGGAGAGCTGGCTTGCAACTTAGTTATGTGTGCCCTGGCGGGGAATCGAACCAGTAACCTTTGGGTTCACAGGCCGGCACCTTATCCACTGTGCCACCAGCAAGGGCACTAGTGTACATTTTAAAACCAGCACAATGTAAATATTAATACCCCAGTTAGTTCCAGCCTCTGATAACAATTTCTTTAACTCCCAGCTCAGTATCTGGCCAAGATCACTGAGTTTCCACAGCATCATGAAATACACGGAGCACAAGAGTCAGTAACAGCTTAAGGCACCAGAATACTTTCTTAAAAGAACATAAAATAATTCATCCAGTAAAATTATGATAAGGAAGAAACTGGTCAAATCAAAACCCTCCTATAAAGAAATTTGGCGGGGACTCATGAATTTGTTGATTCATGAGTTAATTCTCATGTTTACAAATGTAAACTTTACTTCATCTATAGACTGAGAGTTTATCCTTTCTAAAACTCCTAATGAATGCATTTCTGTAGGTTTGGCAAATATGCAAATAACTTTAAAGCCACCTACCATATCTCAACATGCATCACCATGAAACTGTTCTCCAGAGAGCTTGTTAAACTAACAACCCAACCCAATATATTCATTACATTACAGTACAATTCATAGAATCATAGCTGAGCCAAAGCAAATTGATAGCAAGAATAACTGGCAGTGATAATATAACCCTGCTTTAATCATTGTACAATATTATAAACATAGAGCTTGGAATTCAGTTTGGTCTGACAGACTATAATCAATGAAACTCTTTTAAAATACAAAATTCTGGCCCTGGCTGATGGCTCAGTTGATAGGCACCAGCCTGCAAACCCAAGGGTCGCTGGTTTGATTCCCAGTCAGGGCACATAATCAGGTTGCAGACCAGGTCTGTGGCTGGAGGTAGGTGAAAGTCAACCATACATTGATGTCTCTCCCTCCCTCTTTGCTTCTTTCCCCTCCCCTCTCTCTAAAAAATAATAGAAATAAAATCTTAAAAAAAAAAAATAGTAGCTACAAGAGATTATGATATCTACTCTAACACAATTAATTCCTTATCAACTCTGTTAAAATGAACAGGAAATTACAATCCACTCAATGGGAACTTTTCCAGGTTTTTGTCCACAATAATAAAAATATAGCATCAGTCCCATATGGTTATAGCAAACAAAACAATTTTGAGAGTTGATGGTGAAGGTCAATGTCAGGGCATCTGCTCCACCAAGAAATGTTGTTTTGGGGGGCATTGCTGGAGGAAATGGGGTACTGGGCAAAGGGGGGAAATTGGGATAACTGTAATAGCAAAATAAGTAAAGTATATTAATAAAAAAGAAATAGTTTTGTTTTTTTTTGTTTTTTTTTTAACTAGGCTAATGTCTGAGAGAGGGGCTGGCATATGGTCCCATAAATTGTTGTAAACTCTGCTACTATTCGTCTTTCTTCATCTTCTTCCCAAGCAGCAGGGTTAACACAGTTAATGAGAAAAAGGTGAGAAACCCCCTTGATCACTGGGTTATAATGGTGAACAACAGTATACGTGTGTATGTGTGTGTGTGTGTGTGTGTGTGTGTGTATGTTTAGTGGAATTAGGTTGGAAGAAAAAATGTATTTCTAAGTACAGACGATTCCCATTATCTTCTAGCCTATATTAGTAGCAACTGAGTTGCAAATAATAAGTTTTGGATTTTTAAATATTAAAAAAAAAAAAAAAAAAAAAGCATAAAATTCCTTCCTTAATTTGACAGGCCTCTGGGGACTATGAACCAGGTAACAAGATTATCCAACCCAGACTAACTTTCAGCCAATTACCAGGGTGCTATTTGCTTCCTTTTCCTAAAGCAAATGAAACATCTTAATTTTTTCAAGTTTCTTCATTATCTGAAGGTATTTAATAGCAGGCTATTATTTGGCATTTGATACTCCATTCAGAGGACTTTATCCTAAATTTCCACAACTGAGAGTCTGGAATTTGCAAGTAAATGTCTGTGGTAGTTTGTGGTTTGTGATCAGAAGTCTGAATATTCACTCTATCTTGTTTCTATTCTTGTATTAAAGGTGTCATACATAATGTAGCACTATGGGTTGCATTTGCAATTCCACACAAGGCCCATGAAATAAATTCTTCAGCTGTATTCCCAACAACTAGAAATCTTTATAGTATTTGCAATAGGGCAGTGGATTTCCCTGTGAAAACAATCCTGATTTCAAGCATGTAAAGCTGAAGACAGGTCAAATTTACACTCATTTACTGTAGCGTGCAAAACCTGAAGGACTGAATTGAAGTATCCCATTAAGTATCAACATTTACATTTCAAGCTAAAGTAGCAGAATTCTTAAATTTTCTTTTTCACTACAGAATTACTGAACATATCAAAAAACCCTGAGCTGCTTCTATGTACTCCTCCCCATAGTCTGGTTGAAGACTGTAACTCAGCAGGAAGTAGAGAACACAGGTTTGGAGGGCAGCTGCATTTAGGATGGCAATCATTTTAGGCACTCAAAATTAAATACTGAATAAAGAGAAAAATAGTATATCTCTATAACCTTGAAAAGATAGATCAACAATCTACCCAGAAAGCTTTTGTTAAAGCAGCTGCGATGACTGGTCATTTTTGGATCCTGGTTCCTACTAGCCCTCACTGGCTGCAGTCACACCGTGCTAAAACACATCAATTAGGACAAATGGACTGTCAAGGAGTCAGTCAGCTAAAGATTGCCAAAAGCTCAATAATCAAACAAGTATTCTATCAGCTCTTTCATGGCAACTGCAAAACATGAATACACAAAAATAGCCATTCCCTTTGCAGATTTATAACACTTCAATATTCTTAATTAACATGACATTTACATAACAGTATCTAATTAATTTCCAACTAAAGGCACTGTGGGCTAATTAGAAATACATCATCCGTTTTTAACCAGCTTGTCAATTCCACTCTGTCTTAATCTGCACATTATTTACCTTTGCAGCATCCAACTTTTCCAAGCTCACTGTTCCAAAGGTGATTTCACACAACAAACTCAGGAGCTACAATACCTCCACCACCTTGAGATTCATATCTTGAGAGTTTGATAAGGCATCTCAAAAATAAAAAAAAAAGGAAAAGGAAAAGGAATTCATGCAGTGGAGATAGTGAAATAATCTGATGTGACTAGGAAACTATCTAGAATCCCTATTTCTTCATAAGTAAAATGTTTTGTTCTTTTAAAAGGCTTCCATGTACACATGAAGAGATAAATAATAAATGGTAATAAATGAATATCAGGAATAGAAGACACAAGAAAGTAGGTCACCTTCTCAGAAAAGAAAACCCTATCCTCCCACTTCACCCTAAATCTGCAATTCATGAATTGTTTTAATGAGAAAGAATACACCTGATCTGTCCACATAACTGAGACTGAAAAGTTCCATCGATTAAAAACATAAAGATATGAGTGGGAATCTAAGTTTACAGAAAATCTTCAGCATAGATAATAGCCCTCCTATTTCTCCAAATGAAACTTTCAAATTAAACCATTTATAAAGCTTGTGCACAATGTAAGTGTTAATCTCACAGAAGTTCTAACTTGAACTCACCTCACACCATTTAGATCTAAATGAAAGAATTCATGAGAAAGGGATTTTCAAAGTGAGTCACAGTTGCTATCGGTATCCATTTTGCTCATTACCATTCCATGCCCACACTCCTAAACAAGTACAGTGCTGAGCAGTTTTGCAAATTAAGTGTGTGTGTAGGTGTGTGGGTGTGTGCATGCATGCGTGTGTGCATGTCCATTAGTACTTTGTTCAACAGAAACAAAATTTAAAATACTCCCATACCACCTTCCCCAGGGAAAACCATTACAAGCAGAATAAAATCAGGAATGTTTTCCATTTGCCCTGTGCTGACAAACTTTTATAAGAGTGAACGTCCCTATTAGTGATGTGCTCTGGAAGAAATGCTCTCTCCTGAGCAAGCAATGACCTTAATGGAATAAGCCTCAAAGACAGGAACAAAGTTTCATACTCGTTTTAGTAATCCAGCACATTAGGTGTTCAAATACATTTCCCAATAGGGAATATAGTCAAAAATATTACATTGTAATAACTATGTATGGTGCGAGATGGGTACTATAGAGGTGATAACTTTGTAAGGTATATAAATGTCTAATCAGTGTGTTGTACACCTAGAACAAATATAATATTACATGCCAACTGTAATTGAAAAATAAATTAAAAAAGAAAACAGTACTGGAAGTAGATTTCAGGTACTCTTATCACAAAAACAGTTAACTATGTAAGGAAAAGATATGTTAATTAACTGTAACAATCACTTTTTATATCTATATCAAATTAACCTGTTGTATGTCTTAAGGATATATAATTTTTATTTAAAAGTAAATCCAAAACAAAGCAAAAATATATATATATTTTCAGTATTGAATGAAAATGATCCAGGTCAAAAGCAATGACTAGAAACGCATAGCTATTCAGAAGGGAAATGGAACTCTTAACAAATATAGTTGATTTTCATTATGTTTACATTTTGATCAATCTAGCACAGCAATTCTGAAACACTGGTCTTGGAATCTTTTTACACTTAAAAATTATCAAAAAAAATTACCAAGGGCCATGGCCAGTGTGTCCCATGAACTTAAAGGTCACAGGCCCGATCCCCAATCAGGATACAAGCCTAGGTTGAGGGTTCAGTCCCTGGTTCGGAGGCAAGTAAGAAGCAAGCTTCACATCAATGTTTCTCTCCCCTTTTCTCTCCCTCTCCTCTGTCTAAATCAATAAGCATGTCCAAGAGTGGGGATAAAAAATTACTTTTGCTTATGTGGGTTATATCTATTGACATGTACCTGATCTGAATTAAAAACTGTATAACTTTAAAACTATTATCTCCATTTAAAATTACAAACATAATTATATGGCAACATAATGTCTAATGAAAAATAACTAAAATTTTTTAAAAGATTTTTTATTCATTATTTTTAGATAGAAGGGGAGGGAGGGAAGAAAAATGGAGAGTGAAACATCAATGTATGGTTGCCTTTCACCTACCTGCCTCTAGTTACAGATCTGGCTGGAGACCTGGCTTGCAACCTTGTAATTTTTTCTTTTAATTATGAGTGGCCTGGCTTAAAGACACCTGGATTTTCATATCTGTGTCTACATTTAATCTATTTCAATGCACTGTTTATATGAAGAAGCCTATAAGAAAAACCACCCTCACACAGATATGTAGTTGGAAAAGGAAGGACCTCTTGGAACCCCTGAATGGGTCAGGTCATGGGGATCTCTACAGGACTTTGAGCCACACTTTGAAAACCAAAGATATAGAACAAAACAATAACTCTAAAGGTGAACATAACTTCCAATTCTCCATACTTTCCTCACATGCCAACTGTTTTATTCTAGCCTTGCAGAAATAACAGTAAAAGGTTTTCCCATTTTTCATAAAATGGTAGTATTTAAGTAAATAAAAGCAAGAGACAGGAGAATAAACTCTACAGTCTTTTCAACCCAGGATATTTTATTTCTGCTACTTGTAGGAAGAGTAACAGTTTGTTTCTTGAAACTCCAAGAATTCTGAACAAGCAGTTAAATTTCTTTTCAGATGCAATCTCTCACCTAGAACTATTATGACCAAAACAGCTTCCCATGTATTAAAATATTGGCTAATTGGACCCTGGCTGGTAGCACAGTGGATAAGGTGCCGGCCTGCAAACCCAAAGGTTGCAGGTTCGATTCCCCAGCCAGGGCACATTACCAGGTTGCAAACCAGGTCTCCAGTCAGGCCTGTGGCTGGAGGCAGGTGAAACGCAACCATACATTGATGTCTCTCTCCCTCACTGCCTCTCTCCCTTCCCCTCTTTCTAAAAATAATGAAATAAAATCTTTTTAAATTAAGTAAATAAATAAAATAAAATATTGGCTAATTGTGATGAAGTCCAACTGCAATTAACACTGAAATTCTAAGCCACCTTATTAGGGATCAAAACTAAGAACTTTTTTTAAGAGGTTAAAATATCACCTGGATAATAAACTCAGTTCTATTTTTAGACACTTTTGTTTCTCTCTCTGACAAAGAATATTGAATATGGATATGAAATCAGGAGCTGTCACTTTTCCAATTTAGACTTCAGTTGTGACTAAGTTCCAACTCAAATTTCTATATTTGCATTTTACCATCTACATACAATAGCATGAATCTCTTAACATTAATGGAGAAACCACTCAGCATTAGAAGAGCTTTAATTTTTTTCACAAAGTTCAGCAACCAACAGTGTTTTCGTAAACCTTATTCTGCATCATCAACTGAAAGGCTGCAATGTTGTCTTCAGGAAAGGAAGTGACCTGTGCATGTTCTTCAAAAAGCATGTCATGGCCCTGGCTGATGGCTCAGGGGAATGGTGCCAGCCTGCGAACCCAGGGGTCGCTGGTTCGATTCCCAGCCAGGGCACATAACCAGGTTGCAAGCCAGGTCTCCAGCCAGGTCCATAGCTGGAGGCAGGTGAAAGGCAACCATACATCGATGCTTCTCGCCCTCTCTTTCTCCCCCACTTCCCCTCTCTCTAAAAATAAATAAAATCTTAAAAAAAGAAAAAAAGAAAAACACCATGCCAGAGAAAATGGGGGCAAAAAAAAACTTTTTAGCCCCTACATATTATCCCAGGGACATTTAAAAATAATTTTGAACATGGGTGTTCTTCTTTCCTGTCCCTTTGTTGAGCCTCTCCTATAGGTGGCTACATCACAGCTGACAATATTTTCAGAGTGACAATGAATGGAAGGTACCTTAGTCCACCCTTCTTTCACAGAGATCATTTGCACGTTTTACTAAAAGGGCCTCTATTTGCAAGTAGTAGTTGAAAATGTCACAATTTGAATTATGTAGTGAAGTGTTTACATAAATAGTTTGTAAGTATGGCCCAAATGAAAGAAAAACAGATCAACACTGCAGAAAAAGAACTGAGTGAAAAGGAGATAACCAACCTATCAGATGCAGAGTTCAAAACACTTGTAATAAGGATGTCCAAAGGAATGATTAAGTACAGCCACAAAATAAAGGAAGAAGTGAAGGTTATACAAGTAAAATAAAAAAAATATGCAGGGGACCAACAGTGATGGGAAGGAACTCAGGACTCAAATCAACAATTTAGAATATAAGGAAGAAATAAATATTCAACCAAGAAAACAATTAAGAAATAAGAATTTTTTTTTAAATGAGGAGAATTTATTAAGACTCTGGGACAGCTCCAAATATGCCAATATCCAAATCGTAAGGGCGCCAGAAGGAGAAGAGGAAGACCAAAATAATTGAAAATTTATGTGAAAAAATAATGGAGGAAAATTTCCCTCACTGGCAAAGGAAATAGACATAAATTCCAGGAACCACAGAGTCCCAAAACAAGTTGGACCCAAAAAGGACCACATCAAGACACATCATAATTAAAATGCCAAAGGCTAGAGTGAATTTAAAAAGCAAAGAGAAGAGAGTTACCTACAAAGGGGTTCACATAAGACTGTCATCTGATTTCTCAAAAGAAACTTTGCAAACCAGAAGAAACTGGCAACAAGTATTCAAAGTGATTGAAAGCAAGGACCTACAACCGAGATTACCTAGCAAAGTTATTATTTAAACTGGAAGGGCAGATAAAGTGCTTCTCAGACAAGGTAAAGTTAAAGAAGTTTATTTTCACAAAGCCCTTATTATATGAAATGTTAGAGACTTATTTAAGAAAAATATCAAAACTATGAACATTAAAAAGACAACAAACTCACAACTATCAACCACTGAATCTAAAAAAACAAAAATGAAAACTAGGCAAACTAGAACTGAATCAGAATCATATATATGGAGTGTAACCAGTGGGGAGGGGGAAGGAGAATAATGGGGAAAAGGTACAGGGATTAAGAAGCATAATTGGTAGGTACAAAACAAACAGGGGATGTTTAAGAATAGTAACAGAAATAGAGAAGCCAAAGAACTTAAATGTATGACCCATGGCCATGAACTAAAGGTGAAGGATTACTGGAGAGGAGTCATCAGTGGAGAAAGGGGAAAAAACTGGGACAACTGTAATAGCATAATCAATAAAAGAGACCTAAAAAATAAAAATAAAGCAAAGTGGTTACTAGGTAACAGCATATAAATGCAAAATATAAAGTTATATGTAGTCATTCTTTTTGCATTGGCAGCTCTGATTTTTCAGAAAGAAATTCACAAGCACAATTAAAATGTATTTATGTAACACCCAAACAGATGCCCCTATTATAATGATGTTTTTCAGTCAAACACTTCTGTCATAATAAAGCTTAGATTTAGTTTAAAATCAGTAGAGTATTGCCCATTACCAGTGTCTGCACAAAATTAAAACAATATTACAACTGCAAAGGGCTAAAGCTAGGTGTGTGAAGTGTGGTTGTTCACTATGACCTTTACTTTCACAGCAAAGTATAGAGCATTTCATTTAATAAGAACATCAAAAATATCTGCATTTGCAGGATGGGATAGTGATGATTTTGTTTCAAATCCTAGTTTGAATATCAGTAACTGTATAACCTGCTCAAGGAAATCTTTATGGAAAACAACCCTTTCAGATTTGTAGATTTTTTTTTAAAGATCTTATTTATTTTTAGAAAGAGGGCAAGGGGGGCAGAAAATCAGGGAGAGAAACATCAATGTGTGGTTGCCTCTTGCACGCATCTAACTGGGGATCTGGCCCACAACCCAGCCATGTGCCCTGCCTGGGAATCAAACTGGCGACTTCTTGATTAGAAGGCCAGTACTCAATCCACTGAGTCACACCAACCAGGCCAGATCTGTAGATTTCTAAAGAGATCCTTGAAAATGAGTGTTTAAAGTTTGCCAGTCTTCTCACTAGCAAGGGAAGAAGGTAATTCTGGTGAGAAAAATCTGTTATTTCCTAACAGGTAGGTAGGTGGCTATTTGCACAGTTAAAAACAAAGGTCTCCCATTATTCCCATTATTTAAAAGCTCTGTTAAGAGTGATGACTTGCCACCACACAAGGCAACCAAATGTCTAAATGTGACAGAAAAATCTGCATTTTTGAGTTGTTTTATCTTGGAATTACCAAATGGCACACCAAGTAGCAGAAGAATATTAAGTCACTGTTCAAAATCAGGTTCAGGCAATGATACACTTTTCTTTAATGTTACAAAAACACATGAAGTAAGTTTCCAAAGGTAAGAAAAATAAGGATACTTCTTTTGATATTTAAATCAGTCAGCATTTATTATGTACTGCCTTGCCAAGCACCATGCTGGATGCTATGAGAAAAATAAGCAAAATAAAATAAAAGTCTTTGCTAATTTTGGATTTAGCCTATAAACTGATGGAAAGAGATGATATTCTCAAGTCAAAGAGGTAATCACAACAATATGTGATTAGATGTTACAGGTAAAAAACACAGGAGTTCATTGGAGGAAGGAATCAGCAAGGATAAGTTTTGAGGTGGGCTTCCAAGAACATGAATAGAATGCTAATACTAGTACCATGGTATCTTCTGTGGACAACAAGGATCTGGTTTAGTTCAGATTCAACATCCGTGCTGGGAAGGATATGCAGGCCAGATACAACAAAGATCCATATTATTGGGGAGGGTGTCTGATACAAGATTAAGAATATGGATGACCAAAGAGGCAGTGATAAGTTAACAGAAGAATTTCCTTTTTAGCTTAACATAACATCAATAAGAAAAGTCATCTGACAAGTTTATGGACTAGATCAAGATTAAAAGGAACAACAGTCTAAAGATTAATCCTAAAAAAAGATGGTGGCAGTGACAACTTCCCAGATCTTCATTATTTCTCCACTGAGCTTAATTAGAGGATCATAAACAAAGACTAATTAGGAAATATGAACAATATCAGAACAATTTAAGACTGTATATTTAGATAATATATACTCTAAAATTAAGAGCCCCTTTAATAAAAGAAATGTAAAAAATAAGAATATTCAGTTCCCAGCCAGGGCACATAACCAGGTTGCTAGCCAGGTCTCCAGACAGGTCCGTAGCTGGAGGGAGGTGAAAGGCAACCATAACATTGATGTTTCTCTCCCTATCTGCCTCTCTCCCTTCCCCCCCATCCCTAAAAATAATAAATAAAATTAAAAAAAAAAAAGAATACTATGTATAATTTTATTCTAATAAATTTAGGAATCTGGACAAAGTGGATGTCTTTATAATAACATCAAGTGCCAAAAACTGACTTTAAATGAAGTAGAAAATATGAAGCTTAATATGAAATATGAGGCCATTTTTATGAAAAGTTCTTCAAGCTTTCAAATAGATATATTAATGTCAGAACTAAGACAAAAGGCTGTGTTAGAGCATAAGAAAGATTTCCACAAGCACATCACAAACACACACATACGAAATTAATTAACTTATTAAAAAGGTGTAAAATTTAAAGTAAAATTAGCATTCTGAATTCAGCAATATAATAAAAGAACTAGTAGGGTTTATTCAAGGAATGCAAAGATGGTTTACAAGAGGGCTATTAAATTAGGAGATTACATATTAAGGGAGAAATCCACATGATCATCTCAATAGATGCTGAAAATGCATTTTATAAAATTCAGTACTCTTAGATAACAAGATTAGCAAGATGTAAGCAGAAATTCCTTTAATCTGATAAACACTATCTACAAGAAACCTACAGCAAAACTATATTTGTGAAATCCTACCAGACGTCTCATTAGAGTTAGGAAAAAGAAAAAAATATAAGCTGTAAAGAAGAAATTCCAACAAGAACTGTATAAGGCTTATTTAAATAAATAATAAATCTTTACTCAGGAATAGTTAAAGCTTAGATAAATGAAGACAGATGATACAACTATATGAGAAGACTCAATAGTACATTAGAATGTCCACATTATTCCCAAATAAATCTATATATTCAATGTAATGCCAGTTAAAACCACATTGTAATTTTCATTTTATTGTTTTTAATGAATCCTCATTCAAGGATATGTTTATTGATTTCAGAGAGAAGGGTGGGAGGAGAGAGACAGACAGGCATTGCTGTGAGAGAGAATTATCTCTCAGTTGTTTCCTGTATGCGTTCCAACCAGGGACCAAACCTTCAACCCAGATATGTGTCCTGACTGGGTATCAAACCTGCAATCTCTTGGTGTATGTAACCATACACTAACAGACTGAGACACCTGGTCAGGGCCCATGCTGTTAATTTTTATAGACCTTCACAAGCTGACTATAAAACTAATCAAGAAGAGACAATACAAAAGGAGCGCCAACAAAACTTTAAAACCATAAACTAAGGAGGACTAGCTCTATCAGATATAAATACTACACACCACAAAGCAATGGTGCCAGTCTCAAAAACATACAAGTGGACCAATGGAACAAAACAGACAGGCCTAAAATCAGATATATATTTGTATAATAATGACATTTCAAGTCAGACCTATTTAACAAACACTTTTCAGATAATTGGTTATTCATGTGGGAGAATAAAAGGTAAATCCCTATACCTCATATCATACATAAATACATTCCAGATGGATCCAAGGGCTAAGTAAATTAAAAGATAAACTATAAAAGTATTAAAATATATGTAGAAAAATATTTTTCTCCAGAGAAGTTACAAGGAACTTCTAAGAAAGACACATATCTAGAAGACAAAAGCCCAACAGACTTGAATTTTGAAATCTGTATATTATCTAATGGAATCCAAGGTGCCCAAATCAAAAAATAAAAGCCAAGTGACATAACAGAAGAAAATATTTGTAAGATATATAACAAAAGATTTATTATCCAGAATATGAGTTCCCACAAATCAGTAAGAAAAAGATGGCTAATAAACAAGCCAAGAATTTGGATAGGCAAATCACTGGAAATATGAATAACTAATAAAACATATGAAAGAATGCTCAATTCACCATCAGGAGATACCAGGGGAATGAAAGTTAAAATGAGCTTTTCCTTTACCATAGGAAGGAAGGAAGGAAGGAAGGAAGGGGAAAAGAAAAAGAAAGAAACACCTAATAGTGGTAAAATATGGGAAACTCAAACACTATTCTAAGGAGTATAAAGTGGTAATTTAACTTTGAAATTTAGCCATGTATATCAAATTTAAAATATACATATTCTCTGACTTGTCAGCTCCTCTTCCATGCATCATTTGTCATTTACAAAAATTTTTACTTCACATGGTTTATAGTAGTGAACCATTTTTATATTAGAAATAGCACAAGAGAAAAGAGTAATTGTATGGAATACTATGGAGCAGTTTAAAAAGAATTAGGCAGATCTCTTTGTGCTGACTTAGAATAATCTCTAAAATATATTGTTAAATTAAAAAATAATATGTACGATGTACTGTCTTTTGCATAAAAATAAAGAAAACCTGCTCTTCTTGCTGCCTTCCCTAATGTAGTCATTCTCATCGGGCTTAAGCCTGGATGGCCTACTGCAGGAGCAGCTTAAAAACAGTGTACAAGAAAGGATAGAAGGAGTGTCTCACAATCAGTCGATTGGAAGGAAAGAAGCAACGTACACAACCAATTCAGAGTGCAACCAGAGAGCCCAAGTTAACAACATAAAAGCCCCAAGAGCAACAAGTGGAGGAAATCTAGGAGACTGCAACACTGAACTCCACAAATCTCCTAACACAGAAGAGTGCTCAACAAAGGCAAGGAAGCAAAGCAGATTAATCCAAGGGAGAAAATAAAAAAAAAACAAGCAACAACAGACCCCCAAAATGGGGGAAAAAAGAATCAGTCCATCACCAAAAGGAAAGGAAGAATCCCCAGAAAGATCACCAAATGAAACAGAGTCACACGATACATCAGATACGGAATTCAAAAGAATGATGATAGAGAAGCTCAATGAGCTCAGCCAGCTCAAAGAAAACTATAAACAACTCCAGGGAAGTTACAGGAACTTACTGAGAGCCACACCAGGATCAAAAAAGACTTAGAAACTATCACTAAGAGCCAGGAGGAACAGAAGAATACAATTTCTGAATTGAAGAATACAATAGAAGGAATCAACAGTAGGGTAGAGGAAGCAGAGGACCAGATCAGCGAGTTGGAGGACAACGTAAACAAATACTCCAAGACAGTACAAGAGAATTAAAAAAGGCTCAACAACAATGAAGAGGTTTTAAGAGAGCTGCAGGACAACATGAAACGTAATAACATCCATATCACAGGGATACCAGAAGGAGAACAGAAACAAGGGAAGGAAAACCTGTTCAAAATAGTCATGATAGAAAATTTCCCTAACATGATGAGTGAAAACATTACTCAAATTCAGGAAGCACAGAGGGTCACAATGAAGAAAAACCCAAACAGACCAACACCAAGGCACATTATTATTAAAATGGCGAATTTCAAAGACAAAGAGAGAATCCTAAAAGCATTAAGAGAGAAACAACAAATAATATATTAGGGGGCTCCAATAAGGCAATCAAATGATTATTCAACAGAAACAATTCAAGCCAGAAGGGAATGGCAAAAAGTATTTCAAGTAATGGGAAACAAAGGCCTGCAACGCAACCAAGAATACTCTAGCCAGCAAGGTTCTCATTTAAGATGGAAGGAGAAATAAGGAGTTTCCCAAACAAAAGAAGACTAAAAGAATACATTTCTACCAAACCAGCATTGCAAGAAATGCTAATGGGTCTGCTTTAAAAATAAGTAAATAAATAAATAAATAAATATGAAGAAACAGAGAGAGCCAAAGAGGAATACAGGTACAAAGTGAGAAAATGGCAATGAATAAGTATGAATCAATAACAACCTTAAATGTAAATGGATTAAATGCGGCAATCAAAAGACGTAGGGTAGCTGAATGGATAAGAAAACATGACCCACATGCATACTATCTTCAAGAGACCCACCTCAGAACAAAAGATCGACACAGACCATGAGTGAAGCGATGGAAAAATATATATCAAGCAAATGGACATAAAAGAAAGGCTGGAGTACTAATACTTATTTCAGACAAAATAGATTTTACAATGAAGGCCATAAAAAGAGATAAAGAAAGACATTTCATAATATTTAAGGGAACAATCCATCAAGAAGAAATAACTCTGATAAACATATACACACCCAACATAGGAGCTCCGAAATATATAAAGAAAATCTTGGAGGACTTCAAGAAGGATATAGACAGCAACACACTAATAGTAGGGGATTTTAATACCCCACTATCAACAATAGACAGATCTTCCAAACAAAAAATCCCCAGAGATGTTGTGGCATTGAACAACACTCTAGAGGAAATGGACCTAACTGATGAATACAGAGTTTTTTACCCCAAAGACGCAAAATGCACATTCTTTTCAAATGCACATGGATCATTCTCCAAGATAGACCACATGGTATGTCACAAGACAAGCATCCACAAATACAGGAAAATTGAAATCATATCAAGCATCTTCACAGATCACATTGGTTTGAAACTAGAAACCAATCTCAAGGGAAAAAAACAAAAATACTCTAACTCATGAAGACTGAACAACATGCTTTTAAGTAATGAAAGGGTTAACAATGAGATCAAAGATGAAATCAAAAAGTTCCTGGAAACAAATGACAATGAACACACAACAGCCCAAAACCTATGGGACACAGCAAAGGCAGTACTCAGAGAGAAATTTATAGCAATACAGGCCTACCTAAAAAGGTCACAAGAAGTTTATAAAAACAACCTAACTATAAAGCTGCAAGAACTAGAGGAGCAACAACAAAGCCCAGAGCAAGCAGAAGGGAAAAAATCATCAAAATCAGAGTAAAACTAAAACTTAAGAGATTCAAACTACGATTCGAAGAATCAACAAGTCCAGGAGCTGGTTCTTTGAAAAAATAAACAAAATTGGCAAGCCTTTATCCAGACTCATCAAGAAAAAGAGAGAGAGAGGACCCAAATAAACAGAATCAGAACTGACAGAGGAAAAAATCACAACTGATACTTCAGAAATACAAAAGATTTTAAGAAATTATTACAAACAACTATATGATAAGAAATATAACAACCTGGATGAAATGGACACACTTCTGGAAATGTATAATCTACCAAAACTGAATCCAAAAGAAGCAGAAAGCCTGAATAGGCCAATAACAACTAGTGAAATTGAAGAAGTAATCAAAAATCTCCCAAAGCACAAAAGCCCCGGACCAAATGGCTGCACAGGTGAATTTTACCAAACATTTAAAGAAGAACTAACTCCTATCCTTCTCAAACTATACCAAAAACTCCAAGAAGAGGGAAGACTCCCAAACTCTTCCTAGGAGGCCAATATTATTCTAATCCCAAAACCAGGTCAAGACACAACTAAGAAAGAAAACTACAGGCCAATATCTCTGATGAACATAGATGCTAAGATCCTCAACAAAATATTGGCCAACCGGATTCAGCAGTACATTATAAAGATCATATACCATGATCAAGTGGGTTTCATCCCAGGGATGCAAGGATGGTATAATATTCGCAAATCAATAAATGTAATACACCACATCAACAAAATGAAAGACAAAAACCAGATGATCATATCAATAGATGATGAAAAAGCATCTGATAAAGTACAGCAACCATTTATGATAAAAACACTCAGCAAAATAGGAATAGAGGGAGCATACCCCAACATCATAAAGGCCATCTATGAGAAACCTGAAGCCAACATCATACTCAATGGGCAAAAACTAAAAGCTTTCCCACTAAGATCAGGAACAAGAGAAGGCTGTCCACTTTCTCCACTTCTAGTCAACATTGTCTTGGAAGTTCTAGCCATAGCTATCAGAGAAGAAAGAGGAATCAAAGGTATCCAAATTTGAAAGGAGGAAGTCAAACTGTCATTATTTGCAGATGATATGATAGTATGTTTGTATGACAGACATACAAAACCTGATCAGCTCCACCAAATACTTACTCAACCTAATAAGCAAATTTAGCAAAATAGTCAGTATCTAGAAATCAAAAGCATTTTTGTATACCAATAATGAAACAACAGAAATAGAAGCAAAACAAGAAATCCCATTTACCATAGCAACAAGAAAAATAAAGTACTTAGGAATAAACTTAACTAAGGAGGTAAAAGACCTGTACTCAGAAAACTACAGAACAATGAAGAAAGAAATCAAGGAAGATACAGTTAAATGGAAGCATATACCATGTTCATGGATGGGAAGAATTAACATCATTAAAATGTCCATACTACCCAAAGCAATCTATAGATTCAATGCAATCCCAAGTAAAATACCAATGACAGACTTCGCAGAGATAGAAAAAATACTTCAAAAATTTATATGGAGCCCAAAACGCCCACGAATAGTGACCACAATCTTGAGAAAGAAGAACAAGGTAGGAGGAATCACAATACCAGACTTCAAACAATACTACACGGCTACTGTCATCAAAACTATTTGGTACTGGCATAAGAATAGACATATAGATCAATGGAACAGAATAGAGAGCCCAGAAATTAACCCGGACTCTATGGTCAACTAATATTCGACAAAAGGGGAAGGAACATAAGATGCAATAAAAACAGTCTCTTCAACAAGTGGTCTTGGGAGAATTAAACAGCAACATGCAAAAAAATAAAACTAGACCACCAACTTACACCATACACCAGAATAAACTCAAGATGGATAAAGGACTTAAAAACATAAGCAGTGCCACCATAAAGATCCTGAAGAAAAATATAAGGAGTAAACTTTTTGATATCCTACACCGAAATATGTTTACTGATACTTCACCAAGGGCAAAGGAAATAAAAGAACAAATCAACAAATGGGACTATATCAAATTGAAAAGTTTCTGTTCAGCTAAAAAAAACACCAGCAAAATTAAAAGGGAACCAACTGTATGGGAAAACATAATTGCCAATGATACCTCAGACAAGGATTTGATCTCCAAAATATATAAAGAACTAATGCGACTCAACACCAGGGAGACACACAGCCCAATTAAAAAATGGGCAAAGGACCTCAACAGACAACTCACTGAGGAAGATATACACAGGGCCCACAGGCATATGAAAGAGTGCTCAACATCACTAGCCATCAGAGAGATGCAAATCAAACCCACAATAAGATACCACCTCACACCTGTCAGAATGACAATCATCAACAAATCAACAAACAACAAGTGTTGGCAAGGATGTGGGGCAAAGGGAACCCTCATGCACTGCTGGTGGGAATGCAGGCTGGTGCAGCCACTGTGGAAAACAGTATGGAGTTTCCTTAAAAAACTAAAAATGGAACTGCCTTTTGATCCAGCAATTCCACTACTAGGACTCTACTCAAAGAATCCTAAAACATCAATTCATAAGAACCTATGTACCCCTATGTTCATAGCAGCACTATTTACAATAGCCAAGTGCTGGAAACAGCCTAAGTGTCCATCAGTGGAAGATTGGATCAAAAAACTTTGGTACATTTACACAATGGAATACTACACAGCAGAAAGAAAGAAGGAACTCTTAACCTTTGCAACAACATGGATGGAACTGGAGAATATTATGTTTAGTGAAATAAGCCAGTCAGTGAAGGGTGAATGCCATATGATTTTACCCATTACAGGACAATACAGAACAAAACTAACAAGCAAAACAGAACCAGATATATGAATATAGTGAATAGGCCTTCAGTGGGCAAAGGAGAGGGGGTTGGGGGTTGGGAGAGGGGGGCAGGAAGAGGCAAGGAAGGGGAGCAGTTTAGTCAAGAACCTAGTATGAAGGAACCATGGACATGGACAACAGGTGGGATTGACTTTGGGGGGAAGGGGTCGGTGGGGTAGAGGATAGAGTGGAGCGAAAATGGGATGGATGTAATAGAACAACAGTAACATTAAATTTAAAAAAATAAATGAAGAAAGAAAACCTTATATATATTTAAACATGTGTATAACTCTACAGCAAGTACTGTGTAACCCAAACTGAATGAAGAATGGTTTACCTCTGAAATGAGTAGAAATGGGGGGGGGGGGGGGGGGTGTTGGAGATACTCAAGTAGTATTTTCACCTCCTATTCTATATAATGAACCTGTATGTCTTTAACTTTTACTTGTATTTTTAAAAATAGAATTAAAACTTTTTAAAAAGGGGAAAACATGGCAAATAAATAATTTAAAAATCATGGTATTGATTTAATTTGGACTTCATTTCAAATCCAGGCTGAAGGCCAGATGACACTGCAAGTGCTTAATTAAACAGCTCTGACCCAACTAACATTATGAAGTACAAATAATTTCCATAAGAAAACATTGCTAATCTCAAGTCCTCCTGAATTTTGATAGGAATTAATTCAATGATCCCAAACATTTATTACTGGTGAGTTATAGCTATTCAATTCAATACAGCATATAACCATACATTATTATACTATACTGCAAAGTATCAACCTTTTTAGAACATAGCCCTAATAAAAGCAGTATGCTTTACAGAATCAGCTTCAGGGTAAACAAATGCACTGAAAAGAAAAGAAACAAACAAAAAACTTCCAAAACCTTTAAATTAAGATCAAAAGAGACATATAAAGCTTGAGCATTTTTCATTATGGGAAAGAATCTTCCACTTTGAAACTATTATATATCAGAAAAGCTCCATCTGTTGTATAATTATCTCTGATAAATGGCCTGATGCTTTGAGCTTCATTAGAGAAAAGGGAAGAAAAAGACACACACAGAGAGAACTGTAAATAAAACTCCCACAGTATTTCACATAAAGCTAGCCCAGCAGGAAGTCATAAAATAATTTTAATAGGTAATATTTTCTAAGTGTTCTACTAGAACAAGCCAGCCTGTTTTGCCCAATGTCTGTTCTTCTAAAGTAGGCATACTCCAAAAAAGGAAAGCTAGTTTCATTTGAGCATTATTAGAAACTAAATTGGTAAAAACAAAAAGTTTAGCCACTTGCTGGTAATGATGATAATTTCCAGGAGACAGGTATGGGCATGTCAAACAGGGATGAAGACAGGTAGCCAATGAAGAAGCCCAATACATGTTCAAAGACCCAAGAGGCTGTCTAGCAAGCAAATCTGTTAAAATTCACCCTCATTTTACTTTTAAAATATATATATTTTATTAATTTTGCTGTTACAGTTGTCCCAATTTTCCCCCTTAGTCCCTCCTCCACCCAATATTTCCCATTCCCTACAGCAATGCCCCTCTTAATTCCTATCCATGTATCATTTATGTAAGTTCTTTGGCTTCTCCATTTCCTTTATTAGTAAAATCCCTCTGTCTATTCTGTAACTACCAATGTGTACTTCTTTTCATTTTCTTTCACATCCAGACAAGTCACTATTTAATTACTGCCTTCTGTCAGTCTCTCAAATCATATTAATACAAAGTTTTCATTATTTCAAAATGCTTATACTAATTCATTTGTTTAAAAAATTACTTTTTAAGCAATGTTAATTGCAATATTACCAAACACATGCACAAATACATTTACACACATATTTTTACAAATATTACATTAAAGTTACACTATTATGACAGTATCTAATAACATCATTTAATTAACTGCCTTCAAAAAATTTCTTTTAGAAATATTTTGATCTAGTTTCTTTCATTTCTTATCCCTGAAAAAAACAACCTCATCTCATAATTATCCTTTCCAGGTCCTACCTACATTTGCTTGGTTATAGGCAGACTTCTCTTGAGCTAAAAAAATATAAACAATCAAACTATTTTCATTCCCAAAAGATTTGGTCTTCTTTATTCTTTAAATCTGCAGTGTTCAATATGGTACCCACTTAAAATATGGCTAGTTCAAAATGCAATATACTATACAGTACATACGGGATTTTAAAGAGTTAATACAATTAAAAATATGTCAATAGCTTATATAATTATTACATACTAAATAATATTTTAGATACAGTGTAGTAAATTAAGTATTCTCCTTTTTCCCTTTAAAACATATTTTACTCTGGAATGGTATTTTCGTGAAATATATTACAGAAATAGTGTACTGCAGAACTCACTTTCATGAAAGCAGTCCTAGAGACAGAGCCAAACCCACAGTAAAAAGTGAATTTGGATGCTCACTTCTGCAGCACATATACTAAAATTGGAACGATACAGAGATTAGCATGCCCTATGCAAGGATGACATGCAAATTCATGAAGTGTTCCATATTTTTATAAGTAATGCTCTTGGGGGATTCTTGGTTTCTAATAAATTAAGAATTCCTCCTGAAAAACTTAAAAAACAACAACATCAAAAAAAACAAGTGAATGGGTGGGTGGGTGGGGGGACAGAGGGGAGCAAAAAGGGGATGGATGTAATACAACAACAATAAAATTAAAAAAATAAATAAATAAATAAAAATAAAAATAAAAATAAGGCCAAAAAAAAAAAAAAAAAAAAGTGAACTTGGTTTCTGAGTCAGATCCCACCCCCTCCAATAATACAACTCAACTTTATTTTAAGCTACTGGAACTATAACTTACTCTTTTTGGAGTTTTCCATCTTTGAACATATATAATCTCTATCTCAACACTCTTAAATAGTTCAGTGGTTAGTTCAGGACTACAAAGAAAGTCAGCTACAGTTTCAAATAATAGCTAGAATACTATTCTACAAAATTTTTTAAATCCTAGGTTTCTTTTTTAAAAGATTTTATTTACTTATTATTTTTAAAGAGAGGAAGGGAGAGAGGTGGAGAGGAAGACAGACATCAATGTATGGCTGCCTTTCATTTGCCTTCAGCTACAGACCTGGCTGGACACCTGGCTTTGTACCCTGGCTGGGAATTGAATTAGCAACCTTTGGGTTCTCAGGTGGGCACCTTATCCACTATGCCACCAGCCAGGCTTTTTTGTTTGTTTGTTTTTAATCTCAACTTAGTAGATATCATACTTTTTACTTTGTGGGGACCAGCTGAGTACTGCAGGTGCCATTATTTCTGAAGGCTTCAACTGGTGAAACATGTGTAGAGGACAGACAGAGTACTGAGGAAAATAGGACCTCTGCATGGTGAGGGGAGGGGATCAATCTACTGTCATAAGATGGAACACTTACTTTATTTTTTTAAATGCCTAGGGAACAAGAGAGTACCACCAGGAACCAGTTTCCAAGAAAACAATGGGAATCAATTTGTTCAACCAAATCAATTTAACCACATACAAAGAATGTTATCAAATTTCTTTTGGGAGTCACTGCCATATTTAAGAAAAATCCAGTCATCACTTGGAAAATAAGCTTCAATCATTTAAAATCTTCATTAACATTTGCTTAGTATGGTTCTCACGTCTTCTGTATATTTTCTTTTGCTACACAAAAGCATCTTCTGGTTAGACGCAGCACAAAAGAACAGGGAAAAACTCAAGCATTCTGGATAAAAAAAGGGCCAGACCGGAGTTCTCGCCCTGTTACATGACTCAAGGCAAGTCACCATGCAAAACTCTTTCTTATCTGTAGAACAGAAAGGAGATTATTTGCCTTGGGAATGTTGCACACTGTCAGGATGATCCCACGAAAATGTCTGTCAAAGTGCTTTGTAAAACAGACTGGCATATTTCTACTGTAAAGGGCCTCTGGGTCTCTGTAACCACCCAATACTGCTGCTGTAGATCAGAAGCACCCACAGAAAAGACACAGATAGAATGAACATGGCTGTGTTCCAATAAAAATTTATGAACATTGATATTTGAATTTCATATTATTTTCACATCACAAAATACTTTCAATTTGTTTCATTCATTTAAAATCACTCTCAGTTCATAGGCTGTACAAAAACAGGTGCTGGACTGGCCCTTGGACTATAGTCTGCCAACTCCTCTTATAAAGTCTAGTTTATGTAATATTGGTTGTTATTTAATTCTGACTATGTGCCTCTACAGAGCTTAGGAGAGTGTTCTGCATGAGGTCAGAATTCTCTTAACTGCTAGATCAGATTCAGAAAATTTGAAAACAATTTCTTGCCATTCTTCTTCCTATCCTGCTTAGAAAGAAACAGACCAGTCAACACTCCTCCAACACCTCAATTTTCATCTACTATGTTACAGGACTGGGAATTGGGACAAAGAAACAGAGGTAGGCATGCACATCATAAGGCTCCTAAACAGATCATAAGTAGAAATGCCAAGGTCTTAAAGAGTATGACAACAGGAAACCTCATTTATAGAAGAGATAATAAAAAGGGAATATTTTTCATTTTTAAGTCCAATCTGGTAAAGTTTTGACTTAAGGTAACCAGTCCTCTGCTTGCCATTCAAAAATAACAAAATCACTTGTTTCAGTGTTCATTTTTCCCCCCAAGAGATTTTGTTTATTTATTTTTAGAGAGAGGGGAAGGGAGGGAGAGAGGGGGACAGAAACATCAATATGGGGCTGCCTCTCATATGCTCCAACTGGGGACCTGGCCAGCAACCCAAGCATGTCCTGACTGAGAATTGAACCAGTGACCCCTTGGTTTGCAGGCCAGCACTCAATACACTGAACCACACCAGCCAGGGCTTCTTCCAGTCTTCTACCTGCAACCCAACATCATCCCCAAAAGTTGATTCAAGAAAATGGGGAGAGAGGGAAATCACACTTTCTCTTCAGTGAAAAAACCTAGTAAATAGGTAGTAGTAAAAGCAAACAGCAACATTATTTTGTTCCTTTTAAGTGTCTGTGCAATTCTCCGTCCCTTTGTAAGTTTTTCTTTGCAGGCAACGTCCATAATCCTATAAATCACTATAAAGACAGACGCTGTGCCAGAGAGTTGGCCTGCTGATCTTGGGCAAGATACTGAATCATCTTGTGCCTCCATTTCTAGATCTGTGAAACAAGACATGGTAACAGAACTCACTTTAGGAGGTAATTATAAAGATAAAGTAGATTAATAAAGTATTTGAAACAGCCCTTGATGTGAGAAACAAGGTAGCAAGTGACTCTCGAACTAGGCTAAATCACAGCAGAACACGTAGGCCAAACCCTAAATAAATCAGGAAGTTTCTTAGTTAACAGGATTAACAAAGTGAGGACATGACTAAATTTGTCATGGGTACCTCTGAGAACCAAGGAAAGGAGGGGCAGCTATGCTATGGTTTAAACTGCCCAATCATCTCTTTAGATAACTGCACCAGATTATGACTCCCAAGTACTCAGCCAGTGAGGAAACAGGGGAGGGAATGCACACATCAGGGTATAAATTCATCTGTTTCTCCCACTTCAGTGTGCTGGCCCACCAGATACCACCAGCAGGCATCCACTCTTGCAAGAACACAAATATATGCCTCACTTTTGCTATACTCCTGGACTCACTGTCCATTTATTTTATGGACTGGAAGAGCATATTTCTCACATTGATAAGTACTCTAGTGTTAGCTATTACCATTATTACACTATGTAAATGCTGTGAGAATTTCTTCGGTCACTATTTGAATTTTGTTTACACCACTTTTTGAAAACATTTCTAAAGGCTGAGATTCCATTAAGTCTTCTGCTACTTGAAATGGAAGAGGAAGAGATTTATGTGTGTTCAGATGAACATCACTTGGATATATCTTTTATTAGACCTTCAGATGGGTGGGGTTTTTTTAAAAGATTTTATTTATTATTTTTAGAGAGAGGGGAAGGGAAAGAGGAAGAGCGACATCAATGTATGGTTGCCTTTCACCTGTCTCCAGCTATAGACCTGGCTGGAGACCTGGCTTGCAACCTTGGTTATATGCCCTAGGTAGGAATTGAACCAGCAACCTTTAGGTCTGCAGGCTGGCGCTCTATCCACTGAGCCACCAGCCAGGGCGTCACTTGGGTGTTTTCATTGTTTTGGATAAAAATCAGTATTTTGCACCCTCTTGTCAATAGTTGTTACTCTAGCCGCAGCCTTTTCAAAAAGGCATTAACGTACCGACTCTTAGAACCTTTCTGTTCATATATTCATTTAACAATAAGAAGGAAAAGCAGATGTAACTGATACTCATTCTCCTGATTATCAGGAAAATAACAAAACTTTCAACAAGACACAAAGATATAATAGCACTTTCAGTTCAACACAACAATAATGTATTTTACTGTACATTTTACAAATTATTTAATATTTGGATTGGGAATCCCAAACCCATTTCACAGCAACTCCCACTCTCTACTTCTCCATACCTCTCTAGGGGAGGAGGCTAAGGAATTCTGGTCCCTTGGGGATACAGAAAAAACCAACATAAGCAATTCCCTGCCACTTCTTTCTCCACCTTTCTTCTAGGTAGGTCACAACTGAAGAAATTTGCAAGGTGTCAATAGATCAGGCTGTCTAAATCTCTCATGAGTCCTCACTACTACTTGGCAGTCACTTTGACTTAACAATGCATCCACCCTGACAGCTTTGATGGCTTTAATAAACCTTTACTTTCCTCATTCATATATACTCCATCTACAAACCAGGTGCACATCTCCTCTACACTCTACCATAGCTGTCAACCTAGGAAAGGTAGCAAAATCCATCTGAGAAAGTTTTTGGAAATGATGAGACACTGCTATTGCTGCTGCCTCGCTTTCATCTAAAAATTTTTAGGTACCTGTTTGGGATAACAAGCCAGAATCTCAGGGAGAGGCATATGTGTTTGAAAAGGTGACCCTGTGAGTAGAAACCCAATCTTTTTCATTTCTGTCCTAGCACATAACCTGGTGCCTCACACAGTAGACGCTCAGCAAATACTGCTAAATATACATACAAACCTCTGAAAGTTTATTTAGGTAATCAATCTCATGATTACCAAATCTCTTGTCAGTTTAGTCTGTAGCATTTTCACAATGTTGAGGCAATATGCTCTAGTGACTGAAAGCATAAGCTCATATGCTGAATTAGTGGGTTGGAATGTGAACTACGCTGCAAAGCAGGAGCTCTGTACCTTTGGGCAGAACTTACTGAACCTCTCTGTGCTTCAGAACTTTTTTATCTATAAAAATGGAGAGAATTAAGAGCACCTACCTCATAGGGTGTTATGAAAATGTACATGTAAAGAGTTTAAAAGAGCACTTAGAATATAGCGAACACTTGATAAATGTGAGCTAACATTTTGGCCAAATCCTGTCTCTGATATGTACTAGTTTGTGACAATAGGCAAATTATTTATCTCTTTGTGCCTGTTTTCTTATTTATAGAATGGGCATAATGGTCATATCTATGTCACGGGTTATCATGAGGAAGAGAAGAGAAAACATGCAAAACATATAGCACATGGTCTTTCACATAAAGCATTCAATAACTGGTAGCTATTGTGTTTCAGTCTCACATGTATTTTGGCTGCTGAAGTTGGTTTGTTGTGGCCTGATCCTGATGTGTCCATGGGCCCAAAAAGATAAGATCCTAACCAGCTCCAACCTTTCCCGTAGACAAGGAGTTCTTAACTTAACGGTCATAGTGAGCTTTAGGAAAATTTTATTCAAAATTAGGTATAAGTGGATGGTCTGTATTTTTCTGAGACAACAGGCTATAGTTTTCATCAACTCCTCAATAAATACATGACTCCAAACAGAATTTAAAAACAAAACATATCCTATTGCTTTAACATTACTACTACCATTTTAATCTTTTTCTCCTCTTAAATGATTTCTATGCCTTCCTGTGGGTCTCTAATCAAAGCTGCAGTATTTTAAAACGTCTCCTTCTGCAATGTTACTCCCCCATACTCTTTCCCATTTTCAGAACTGCCAGGTTATTTCTCCAGAAGAACTGTTAATATTACTTTTTCTGCTGGAAAACGTTAAGTACTGTCCAATATCCAATTATCTTAGTTGGGAATTCAATCCTGTATGACTTGTTTATACCTTTCCAGACTTGTTCCCCATAAATAGCCCTAAAGGGGTCATTTGCCATTGCAGAACCTCATGCAACTTTCCCCCATATCTAACTCTGCCTAGAATGTTCTCAACACCACTTGTATAGTAAAAACCTATACTATTCTTTAACAGTGACTATCTTTAATAACAAAAGTACTTAATTGCCCATGCTAAATAGTAAATCCTTTGAGAACAGAGACTATGGTCTTTATTTTTTCTAGTCTCAATTTTAGTACAGCAGTTTATGATCAGTTTGAATAAATATTTGTTCTCTGGTAATCTTGTCCAATTTAGTAGACAGAACATTCTAACAAACCATATCTAAGGAATTCTAGATATTAAATTTGAAACACCAAATTCAATCTGTTATCTAAAGTTTTTAAAAGGCAAAAATTGCTATATTATACATTCCTATAATTTTCAACACAATGTCAGTTATAGTTTGTGCTCTAAAGATGGTTATAGCATCATTATACAGATTAAGTTGACAATGGATTTCTAAATCATATATATAATAATGGTATTCTATCTATATCTATGAGGACTTAAAGAAGAGTGACAGAAATCATTTTCTCCTCTCTTCAAATACCTCTGTTGTATGAACTAAAACAATGTTATTATCTCAATTATTGCTTAGAAAGAGCTATGGTCTAATTATTGACAGAAGGTTTCAATCTAAGGTTCCTAAATCAAGGTAAGTTCCCCTAGATCGGTGGTTCTCAACTCCTGCTATACTTTAGAATCCTCTGAAGAGTTAAGAAAAACAGATTCACAGATTACTGGGCCTCCATCCAGACCAATTAAATTAGATTGGGGGTGGGGGGGGTGGGGGGAGATATTGATGAAAACGGAAGCTGTTCAAAAAATCTCTGGTGGATTCTACTTTTCAACCAGAGCTGAGAACCACTGTCCTAGACTGGTTCAAAATCTTGTATACCTTCACAGCTAACATAAAAGGCTATCTTTTAAGATCAACTTAAGTTTTAAAGAATGGATGAAACTTATTCTTTGACTTTCTGACTTAGGTTTATATGCCAACATTTATTCTTAAATTTAAAAAGCTACTACCTTGGGGGGGGGGGGGGAGGTATTACCAAGAAACTCACGATAGCAGTCCTGGGCTGATTTCTCTACCACTTCACAGGATCTGGGTACTTACACTCCTCTTTACTTGGTGAAGTTACATTCAGTTCTGTCGGAAGCGGCTGCTGGTTGGGACTAAGAGTTGGCGTGGTTATCGAGGTATTGCTGTTGTCACTGGTGGTCTCTCCGGGAAACAAATCTGATTGGCTGTTACTTGTACTTGGAGCGGAATCATCGTCTGGTTGTTTCTTTTGAAAATCTGAAGAGAAAAATGTGAGAAAACTAGTTTAATACAGGAGTTCACAATCTCCTTGAGTATTAAAAAATAATGAAAGATAGCATAAAAATGAAACATAACAGCAGCTAATTTGATAAAGGCTAATTTGGGTGATTTAAAAAAGAAAGTAAGCCTGGCATGGCATAGTGGATAAGGTACGGGCCTGCGAACCCAAAGGTTGCTGGTTCGATTCCCCAGCCAAGGTACATAACCAGGTTGCAAGCCAGGTCTCCAGCTAGATTCGTAGCTGGATGCAGGTGAAAGGAAACTATACACAGACGTCTCTTTCCCTTTCTTCCTCTCTCCCTACCCCTCTCTCTAAAAATAATGAATAAAATCTTAAAAAACAACAACAGAAAATGTAGATCAACTGGGTGAGGGAGGACGTGCATTTTTAAAGCATTTGGTGTAGCCTGTTAAATTCTCTTGACACAAACCCTGTAATTTCCCATAAGAATCATGTTAGGTCAGTTTCCCATATTGGGCCCAGGACAAAAACAGTGCTCAATAGATGTTGACTGAATTTAAATGGCAATTTTTTTTTTTTTTTTAAGAAAACCTATCACTTGATTACATTTAAAATTATTTATCAATTGTTACCTTAAACCTTTCACAAACTATTCTGCATGCCTTTAAGGGCATTTCTAGCATCATCTGGGTTAGCATTTCTAAAGGAGTAAGTGCTCAGTGTCTGTGAATTTCTATTTTCATAATCTTTTCTAATCAACTTATTAAGTATATTTGGCCACTAATAATAAAGCTTCTATATCATTATTATAGACACTAAAGCTGGGTGAAAAGAGGAACTAAAAAGTTAAATGCCTACAATGAGCAAGGTATTCTGCCAGTTCTTACATTCATTTTCTCATTTAATTCTCACAGTAAACTGGGCAGTAGATGTTATCCCCACATTGCAGTAGATGAGCATGTAAGCTTAGGGAAATCTGCCTCCTAGAAACAAGTGTTGAGAGCTAGGATTTGAGACCTAGGTTCATGTGATGATGTTCATACTCTTCCCACTACAGCATCCAATACTGAAGCAACCACTACACAGCTTGCCAAAATGCCATAGTTGGAACTTTGCAGGAGTTACTTTTCCACTTCCCACATCCCAAGTCCCCAAACCCCACCTGACTCTATATCAGAGATTACAACTCATATTCTCACTGCAAGCATTAATTAGGTATCTGACACAATAAAATGCTTCATGTTTCAAGTGCCCAATTAAAGTAAAATGGAACTGTTGCAAATAAAAATTCATTTCTGATATCTGAAGAGTTTGGGTTATGTAAGACGGAATAATATAAAGGCTTCCTTTAACAGAATAGGGTTCCTTTACCTGTTCTTCATCCCTTCTCCCAATTTATGTCTATAATAGGTTACAACCTCCATTCATAAGCAGATTTCAGGGTTTTTAAAGCTGCACATGCCCACTCCCACCTCAGTCACAAGTCTGGATATCTTATTTTTATTTTTTTATTTGTAACTTTTTAATTAATATATTTTATTTATTTTGCTATTACAGTTGTCCCAATTTTAACCCCTTTCCCCCTCCTCCATCCAGTACCCCATTTCCTCCAGTAATGCCCCACTTAGTTCATGACCATGAGTCATGCATATAAATTCTTTGGCTTCTCTATTTCCTTTGTTCTTCTTAACATCCCCATGTCTATTCTGTAACCAACAATGTGTACTTTTTCTTTTTTCCTTTCACATCCAGAAAATTCACCATTTAATTACTGTCTTCTGTCAGCTTCCCAAATCATACTAATACAAAGTTTTCTTTTCATTATTCCAAAATGCCTACATTAATTCATTTGTTTAAAGAATTACTTTTAAGTAATATGAATTGCAATATTACCAAACACATGCAAAAATACATTTACACTCATACATATTTTTACACATATTTAAAGTACATACTGGATTTTGAAGAGTTAATACAAAAAAAATTTTAATATGCCCATAGCTTACATAATTGTTACATGTTAAGTGACAGAGTTTTAGATATATTGTAGCAAAATTAAGCAGATTTTTTTCTTCAATACTTATTTTACTCTGGAACACTATTTTGTGAAATATATCATAGAAATGGTGTACTGCAGAACTCACTTTCATGAAAGTTGTCCTAGAGACAGTGCCAAACCCTTAGTAAAAAATGAATTTGGTTTTTGAGTCAGATTCTCCCCACTCCAATAATGCAATTCAACTTCATTTTAAGCTACTGGAACTACAACTTATTATTTTTGGAGTTTTCCATCTTAAATAGATTTATTTACTTATTTACTTATTTATTTAGGTTGTGCACAGGTCTTACTTCTTTCAATACCCTCTGTTTTTCCTCTACATGTGTTTTACAAGTTGAAGCCTTCAGAAATAATGGCACTTGCAGTGCTCAGCTGGTCCCCAGAGTAGAAATTATTATGCCTACTAAGTTGAGGTAAAAAATAAAAAGCCCTAAGTTTAAATAATCCTGAAGAATAGTATTCTAGCTATTTTTTAAACTTGTGGTTTTGACTTCCTATGTGGTCCTAAACTAACCCCTGAACTACTTAAGAGTCTGCTGAGGTAGAGATTAGATATGTTCACATTTTAATAATAAAATTTAATGGGTGGGTGGGGAGGGGGACAGAGAGGAGTAAAAAGGGGATGGATGTAATACAACAACAATAAAATTAAAAATAATAATAATAACAAAATTTACTACAGCATTAATTCCTTTCCCCAAGCATCCCGACTTTGGGGCCCTTCATAACTGAAAATGTGTATTTCCACGATTTAGTTGAAAGGAATCTCATCTAATTTACATGCTAATATGAGAATATATATTGTCCATGTACACAAATCATAGTTTAGTAGTCTGCAAATTCCATCCAAATTGGTCTTCATTCTCAGCATCTTTTCTAACCTAAAGAATGACTGACTTCACAACATACCCATGTCTACTTGGATGCTATTTAAAATATAAATTGCTAACAAAATCTATATATTACATACCCACAATGAGTATTTTGATTGGCATGTAGGAAAATACTTTTATCTTGCTATTCACCTTGGAAATTCCTACTCATCACTGAACCTGTTTCCACAGGGAGGCCCTAAGATCATCTACTGATGGCACTTGATAAATATTTGTTGGAGTAATAACAAAAGTCTTATTCACTATATACTCCAGCCCCTAGCAAAATGCCTGCCATATAATATACACTATGAATTTAACTTATTTGATACTGGTTAATGTAGAAAAATATTAGTTCTCTGAGACAGTAATGGACTTCAAATTGCTATAAAATTTATAGGAAGCAAGAATGCTTCTACATATAGTAGAGATTTAAGTACCCCTGTCAATAAACAGATGTTTGAATTTTATAAATCATCCCTACACAAAATTTCTTTCATACTACTTAGCACAGGTAACTGATTCTGAAAAATCTCAAAAGTCTTAAGACCTCTCAAGTCCTGTTTGTCAAGATTCAAACCACCAGGCTGCAAAGTTTTGTTTGAGAATAGAAATAACATTAGATTTGCTCTCAAAAGCATGTCTTCAAATGCTTCTTGAAAAAATGTCAAGAATAGAATGAATATATACAGCAGATAGAGCTTACAAACAAAACTCTTTATCAGTAATTAAGTGTTTATAATCAGGTTTAAAATAGAAATTATACAGTCCTGAGATTCTTTGCACCCATAGTGCCTATTGCTCAGAAGGTTGAACTAGGGAAAAAAAAAAGCCTTCTTGGGAGGAAGGCTTGTTTCTTATACAGCATTTATTTTGCAGACTATTCAGTTTTCCCAATAATAGTGTCTCATATTCATTTACAGGGCATAAACTAACATGTTAACATTATAGCAAATATCTAAAAATCCATTAGCACTACAATAATTGCACAACAGACATATTTACCTCAATTCAGTCTAACCACAAAATGTTTTAAAAAATTGAAAACACAGGGAGTTTTCTGAATATTGTGACATTGAATTGTTTCAACAAAATGAGTATTTGAAATCTGTGTGCATATACCTGTATATACATCCTACACATAGAGCTCAACCATCAAAATTATCAATAGGATTTAGCATACTTTGTAAATACTAGACAAAACTGATTAAATAAAATATACAAATTAGAGACTAAAAACAAAAACATCAGACCTATCTGTATACAGCTAATTCTTGATACCATTCAAAGACCTCTGAAACCATTAGTCCTTACTTTCATGAATCATTTCAAGAGCACTGGGTACATGTGGGTAGACAGGCTGGATCCTAAAAATTAAGGTTTCAAATGCTCTATAAAGACTTAAATGACAACAGAGTAGAAAATCAGAAAAACATGTGGGACTAAATTAGAAGAAAATGTCAGATTACCCTCCTTTTGTAGATCCCTGATGGTTTTTATAATGGTATCCACAGTTTTCATATTACCAGTTCTTCATTTTACAGTGCAGAAGTAATGGGAGAAGAGACAAAACAAAAAGATCTTTCACTAGCACCTCCCTTTTTGTGAAGTGGGAGATGAGCAGTATTTGTGCTCTTGCCCATTGATACTCTTACAACTTAGCCTTTTGTCTTTGCTTCCCTCCATCTACAAGGGTAACTCTGGCCTTTAATAAACTATTCCCACCCCTTAACACTTCATTTCCACTCAGTTCTCAGCCTTATCATCTCATATCAGGGTCACATGCTATCAATCTTCAGTCCTCTTGCATTTAAGTTCTATTGCCAATATAACCATTTCATTTTTTTTTTTTTTTTTTTTAATTCAGATCAGGATGGTGGTTGTAACACACTTTCCCGTAAGATAAAACTGCAAAATGTTCAGCACAAATAAATATTTTTCAAATAGTGCACTATGGTACATGTTGAGACAGAGAATTTCTCCCCATAAGTAACAGACCACCCACACTGGCTTAAACTCCTAAGAAAAAAAATTTAAGGATGAAGTAATGTGTTTACTAACATTTCCTTATTATGCCTATTAGTATATCAGGGGGCTATTCAGAGACCAGAAATTTCACAAGTTCAAAGATTAAGGCTAAATGACTAATTTTTATCTAATGAACCCAGGGTAGCAAAAGAATATATGATGTTTGTATGATTCACAATCCCCCCAAACCATCTGTCTAACAGTAGAAAGAGAAGTGTTTCTGAAAAACACAATGGATAGTCATAGAAAAAGCTGTAGCATAAATGTAAGGGAAAGCTTATTTTTTACATAAAGGCTTACATAATCATCTAAAGAGTGAAGTGATTTCTCCATTTGTGAAAAAGGCTCATGTATAGTTATCTACTGCACATTATCTTCTGTAGTATGGTGTTTTAAGAATTCAAAATCACTGGTTCAATTCCCAGCCAGGGCACATAATGAGGTTGCACGCCAGGTCTGCAGCCAGGTCCCTGGTTGGAGGCAGGTGAAAGGCAACCATACATTGATGCTTCTCTCCCTCTCTGCCTCTCCCCCTTTCCCTCTCTCTAATAAATTTTAAAAATCTTTAAATAAAATTTACCTTGATAATCAAAAAAAAAAAAAAAAAAAGAATTCAAAATCACACTGAGTTCAAATCCTGGCTCTACCTCCTCACCACTATGAAATCTTGGGTAAGTTATTTAATTTCTCTTGCTTCAGTTTCTTCTCTCTAAAAATGAGAGTATTTGTGGATTATGTTAGATAACACACATTGAAGTCTTATAAGACTGCCTGGCACATAGTAGCAATTATTTTTATTATTTCCGTTCTGCCTCCTTGCACACAGTTTTAAAATTTACTAGCTTCAAACTATAATAGTGAATAATATATTTTTAAGATCTTTTATTTATTATTTTCAGAGAGAAGGGAAGGGAGAGAGGGAAAGAGGCAGAGAAGGAGAGACATCAATGCATGGTTGCCCTTCACCTGCCTCCAGCTATGGACTGGCTAGAGACCTGGCTGGAGACCTGGTTATGTGCCCTGGCTGGGAATCGAACCAGCAACCCTTGGGTTCACAGGCCAGTGCCTTATCCACTGTGCTACCAGCCAGGGCAAGTGAATATTTTATCTGGTGTCGATAAATGACCAGATAAAAATTGTACCTAACTTGGTTTCATTAACAATGCACAACGGGGTTACAAAGTCAAAGGATTCCAGGGACCAGGGAGATATAAATATACAAAGTCAGCTAGCCTAAAACACAGGGATTTGTGGTTGCTTGCAGTTATTGGCAAGTGTGAGCCTCACCTAGAGGCATGTAATTTCAAACTTAGAAATAAAAACTATAACTTTCAAATACAACATAGTACTTATAACCTAAAAGTTTGGTACACTACATTTTTAATTCTACATACTGGTAACAAAATGACTCATCAGATTAATATGACATTGATGGAAATGGGAAAGTATAGCAATAAATAAAAGATGAACATCAGCTGGCCTGTGAACCCAAAGGTCACCGATTCAATTCCCAGCCAGCGTACATAATCAGGTCTCCAGCCAAGTCTCCAGCCAGGTAGCTGGAGGCAGGTGAAAGGCAACCATATATTGATGTCTCTCTTCCTTTCTCCCTTCCCTTCTCTCTAAAAATAATAAAAATCTTTAAAAGAAAAAAAAATGAAAATTAAAAACTCATCTACATTTAGAACGGAGATTCTTAACCTAGAATTTTTGTATCAGTCAGCTCCTAGGCTAATTTATGCTGCAATTAAGAAATGACCCTAGCCCTGGCTGGTGGCACAGTGGTTAAGGCATCGGCCTGCAAACCCAAAGGTCACTGGTTTGATTCCCAGCCAGGGTACATAACCAGGTTGCAAGCCAGGACTCCAGCCAGATCCCTAGCTGGAGGCAGGTGACAATGGCAACCATACATTGATACCTCTCTCCCTCTCTCTCTCCCTTCCCCTCTCTCTAAAAATCATAAAAGAGTAAAACCTTTCTAAACAAATAAATAAATAAATAACCTTAGAATCTAGAGGCTTCACAACCAAAGTATGGGGTTTTTTGTTTGTCTTTGCTTATATGTCATCATTGCAGTAACCCAGAATAAAAGATGAGAAGGACAGATATGCAACTACATCATGTCTGTTACAAGTTTCTTAAGTGGCATATAATGTTTTCATTTACATCTTACTTGTTAAAAGATGTCACATGACTGAGCTGAAAATGAGAACAGGGATACATAATCCTCCCCCTGGAAGGGGCAGCAAATAGGTGCAAGCAATAATATTAACTAGGGTCTATAACTTGTGTGCACAGAAAATCTTACAGAGACATACCTCATTCTAGTGCACTTCACTTCGTTGCGTTTTGCAAATACTGCATTTTTCACAAGTTGAAGGTTTGTGGTAACCCTGCATCAAGTAAGTCTATTGGTGCCAATAGCACTTGCTCATTTCATGTCTGTCACATTTTGGTTAATTCCTGCAATATTTCAAACCTTTCATCATCATCATTCTTGTATTTGTTATGCTGACCTGTGATCAATAATCTTTGATGTTACTATTGTTATAACTGTTTTGGGGTGCCTACATAAGATGGTGAATTTAGTCAATAAATGTTGTGCATGTTCTAGCTGCTCCACTGACCAGCCGTTCTCCCATCTTTCTCTCCCTTCTCCTTAGACCTCCCTACTCTCTAAGATAACAGTATTAAAAATTAGGTCAATTACAATGGCTTCTAAGTGTTCAAATGAAAAAAAGGTGCAAATCTCTCACTTTAAATCAAAAGCTAGAAATAATTAAGCTTAGTGAGAAAGGCATTTTTGAAATCTAAGATAGGCTAAAAGCTAGGCTTCTTATACCAAACAGCCAAGTTGTGAACGCAAAGGGAAATTTCTTGAAGAAAACTGTAAGTGCTACTCCAGTGAACAATAAGAAAGTAGAAGAGCTTTCCTACTGATACGGAGAAAATGTTAGTGGCCTGGCAAAAAAAGATTAAACCAGCCAACATCCCCTTAGTCAAAAGCCTAATTCAGAGAGCAGACCCTAACTCTCTTTAGTTCTATAATGGCTGAGAGGTAAGGAAGCAAAGTTTTAAACTAGCAGAGGATGATGGTACATGAAGTTTAAGGAAAGGAGCTGTCTCCATAACATAAAATTACAAGATGAATCAGCAAGTTCTCCAGAAGATCAGGCTAAGATAATTAATAAAGAGGGCTAAACTAAACAACATATTTTCAAATGTAGACAAAACAGCCTTCTATTGCACTTTGATCTAGGACTTTCAGACTAAAGAGTAATGGTCAAGGCTGGCTCTTTTGTTAGGAACTACGACCTGGATGACAGCACATCTGTTTACAACATGACTTACTGAGTATTTTAAGCCCACAGTTGAGGCCAACTGCTCAGAAAAAATAGATAACATTTCAAAATATTACTGCTCATTAACAAAGCACCTGGTCACTCAAGAGCTCTGATGGAGATGTACAACAAAATTAGTGTAGTTTTCATGCCTGCTAACACAGTACTCATTCTGCAGACCATGAATTAAGGAGTAGTTTCAATCTTCAAGCCTTATTATTTAAGAAATACATTTTGCAAACTATAGCTGCCAAAGATAGTGCTTCCTCTGATGGGTCTGAGGAAAAATAAATTTTAAAACTTCTAAAAAGTCACCACTCTAGATGCCTTTAAGAATACTCATGATTCATGGGAAGGAGTCACAATATCAACATTAACAGTTTGGAAGAAATTGACTCCAACAGTCATGGATGGCTTTGACAGGCTCAGAAGAAACAAACTACAAATTCTAAGAGAACTAGAATTAGAAGTGGGGCCTGAAAATGTAATTGAACTGCTGCAATCTCATGATGAAACTGTAATGAATGCAGTTGCTTCTTATGGATGAGCAAATCAAGTAGTTTTCTGAGATGGACTCTTCTAGTGAAGATTTGTGATATTGTTGAAATGACAGCAAAAGATATTACATAAACTTGGTTGAAAAAGTAGCATGAGAGTTTGAGAGGATTGGTTCCAATTCTGAAGGTCTACTGTGCATAAAATGCTATCAAACACCATTGCTACAAAGAAACTGTGTGTGACCCTGGCTGGTGTGGTTCAGTGGATTGAGTACCAGTGTGTGATTCCCAGTCAGGGCACATGCCTGGGTTGTAGGCCAGGTCCCTGTGAGATCTCCCTTCCCTGCTCTCTAAAAATAACTTCAATTTTTTAAAAAGCTTACAAATAAAATTTCTTGCAAAGTACTATTTATTAAAAAAAAAAAAAAAAAAGGCTGCATGAAAAGAAGTCTATCAGTGAGGCAAACTTCATTGTGGTCTTATTTAAGAAACTGCCACAGCCATCCCAGCCTTTAGCAACCACCACCCTGATCAGTCAGTAGCCCGCTACCAAACAAACTATTACAACTCACTGAAGGCCCAGATGATGGTTAGCAATTTTTAGCAATAACATATTTAATTAAAGTATGTACACTGTTTTTTAAAAACATAATGCTATTGCATACTTAGTAGACTACAAGATAAACACAACTTTTATATGCATTAGGAAACTAAATCATTCATGTGACTCACATTACTGAAATGCTCACTTTATTGCTGTGCTCTGGAATGAAAACTCCAGTATCTCTGAGGTAAGCCTGTATAATTCTGGGCTAATCTTATGGAACTATATGCAATATTTTATATGCACACAGGCCCATTTTCCCCCTTACAGAACAGAATTCAGAAATTATATTCTGAAAGATATCACAGACCAAAAGAGCCTAAAAGAAATTAGATTGGGCTTGAAAGAAGTCAGGTCTCTAACAGATGCCCATCTAATTATTTTACAATACAGCTGACCCTTGAACAACCCCAGGTTTGAATGCACAGGTCCACTTATACATGGATTTTTTCTTTCAACAAATACTGTGAATGTATGTTCTCTTCTTTATGATCTTAACATTTTTTCTCTAGCTTACTTTATTGTAAGAATACAGTATATAATACAACATACAAAATTATGTGTTTAACCAACTTTATGTATAATCACTAAGGCATTCAGTCAACAGTAGGCTATTAATAGTTAAATACTTGGGAAGTCAAAGTTTTATGTAGGTTTTCGGCTGTGTAGGGCAGTAATATTCAATCTGTGTGCTTCAATAATTTTTAGAACATGCAATATCTAACTATTTAGTCAGGGGTACTGACCTCTTTTCCCTTAGATTGTTTTTAAAAAAAAATTACAATAGTCATCTGGTGTGAATGAATAAAAAATTATACCTATTTTCTGTTATCAGATCACCAAAAAAGTATTTTGGGGGTGTGCCACAGAGTTTTAGTAATTAGTTTATAGTGTGTGTGTGCCATGAGGTGAGAAAGGTTGCAAAATCGCGGACACAGGGGTTGGTACCCCAACTCTTGCATTATTTAAGGGTCAACTATTACTATATATATCAGTACAATACTCCTGAACTCTCATTTTCTCAGCTGCTGATTACTGGACAGTGTGGGTTGGGAAAATAATCTGAACTTTCTACCAGGCTGTATTAAGTTATACTATTGCTTTATGAAAATCTGAGCATATGAATCACAGTACGTTACATTAAGCTGACAATGATTTACTGAAAATAATGTCTTATCTGAAATAACTACAATTTCTAGGCAATTACAAACTCTGTTCTTTATAAACTACAAAACAGTATGACTCTAATTCAAAATTCTGTTGTAAATTAATGATGCTATGCTTTGTATATTTTGTTTCTCTTTTAACGATTGCAACTCAAGCTCACTCCTGATTCGCAAATGGACAAAGGCTACTAAGTCAATGCTCTGAATAGTTACAGCTCCCTATAAATAGAAAAAACAAGTTATTAGCAAATTCTTCTTAGAAACCAACTTCCTTATACTAATTCAATCTGTTTTTGACTAAAATTAATTTAAGGTAGGTGAAATATATATATATAATTTAAAAACACTTTTCATTTGGGAGTTTGCTCTTTATTTCACTTGAAACATGGGTAAAAGTGTTTTGAATAAGATGAAGAATGGGAGAAAATTGTCTGTTTAAGAATTATATTTAAATGTATATGATACAGGTTCAGATTATGCCAAATTAAATGATAATGTTCTATGTAGACATAACTAATTGTTCCTTACTCTTATTCTAGGTAGCCCAACAAGAGGACTTGTAAATCAAAACCTCTACAACCTCTAATTTAGGCAATCAACTGGGTTTACATCTTGCATTAGTTTGAAATATTGTGCTTATCATTAATTCTGACCAATGAGAAAAAGGGAAACAAGATATGTTTCAACTGTCACCCCTGGGGTTCACCTTTCACAGATGATGCAGTTGGCTTCTAATGATGGATGGTCAAAGAAACGGCCATGTAAAACACATATTTTGAGAACACTGTTCAATACTATACTCACTATCCACTTTAGAGCTCATAAGTAGGGTGTTGACCTTTAAACATTTGCATTTCCATTTTTGCTTTGACCCTTATAAATCTCAGATCTCAGTTTGCACTGTCTTTAAAAATTATACATCTGTTTATAGCATGCATTGGTGTTCAGATCCCTCTTGTGTTCATATTACTAATAAATCTAAATTTCCCCCTTGTCTTGGTTTCCTCATTTAAAAAGAAAAGGCTTCCTATACTCTTATTTTTTACTAAACTACTATTTTTTGGAAAGAAGTAGTGATAATTGAAGCACTACAATCTCTCACTTTTTATGTGGAGAGTCTATAAACATTTGTAAATAACATATTTATGTCTCTACATCTATTTAAGTGAAAGTGACCAATAAAAAAAAAAGGAAGAAAAATTACTAGAAAAAAATATATATAATTGGGGATAAAATTCTACATAAAATACGTTAGAATTTCATTTTACCTTTCAGGGCAAATAATGTATGCCAAAGAAATACCAACAAAACAGAACCAAACAGGCTTCAAGGCAAGACACACCGGATTTAAATAATACATCTAAAACTGAGAAGCTGAAAAGAAATAGACACACACACACCGAGGATGCTTAGGAAACAAGGGCCAACACAACCAAAGCAGGACAATTTCCCTTACGTTCACACTTCAATTATTTTAACACAAATTATACAAACCTAAAATATCTGCTCTGAAAAGAGTAATTACTTTTGCATCTTCAAACATACTTTATAAAGAGCAAAAGCATCTCCCTGATACAACCAACAGCAAAGCTCCCATTTCATGAAAGTGATTTACCATTTCACTTGGTTTCTGTATGTAAGTAACACTGTTGTGAAAACTCAAGAGAAAAGACTAGAATGTCAAGGAAAGCTGAAGCACTTTGCCAACTTTTGTTTTAGTATTGTTATTAATTTGATTGATGTAAAATTCTATTCATCTTTTTTCCTAAGAACTAAAACAGAGCGACAAGGAAAATTACATTTTCTTCAACTAAGTTCTTGACAAGCAATAGAGATGCTGGCAGACCTAGTCAACAGTGAACTGTGGCACTAGCATTCAGGAGCTCAAATTTTCTTCAAGATAAGCTAAAGAGCAACTTTTGTTTAAATTTTATTCATTTCATATAAGAAAAACACTACAGACAACCTGATTTGCATAGATAACAATGTAACTATACACTGGTAGTTCCAGAATAGACGGGATAAAGTTAAGAATAAATAAAGGAAGCCTTGGCTGGTGTGGCTTATTGGATTGAGACCTAGCCTGGGAACCCAAAGGTTGCTGGTTCGATTTCCAGACAGGGGACATACCCAGGTTGCAAGCCAGGTCTCCAGCTAGAGGAACGCGAAAGGCAACTATACATTGATGCTTCTCTCCCTTCTTCCCTCCCTCCCTTCCCCTCTCTCTAAAAATAATGAATAAAAGAATAATAAAGGAAATAGAGAAGCTGAAGAATTTACATGCATGACACACGGACATGAACTAAGGGAGGTATTTGCTGGAGGGAATGGAGGAAAAATTGGGACAATTGTTAATAGCATAATCAATAAAACATGTATTTTAAAAAAACAGCTGAAGGACAAGCTTTTGTTTCTATTTTACTCATTTCATATAGGAAAAACATTGAAAGACAACCTGATTTGCATAGATAACAATGTTTCCCCCAAAAAATCTTTTAAAAGAGCAGTGATTAGCCTTATTTTAGCCAAATTAAAGTCCAGAGATTTTTTTTCTAAATCAATCTTTTCCATTAACTATTCAGTTGATCATGGTCTGGAAAAAAAGTACAGCATAGATAGTAATTAGGATGTAGCTATGAATGCAAAACAATAAGGGAGGTGCTGAGAGTCACTGTTCAGGGAGGAAAACTGAAAAACAGGCCTATACTAGCAGTGATTATAATTAGAGAGGCAGATTAAAAACTTTGAATTAGATATTTATTGAGCTGCTTGTTAAATTGGCTACAACTACGTACACAACAGGGGGTTCTTTGTGACTATTCCTGTGACAGCCCTTGTTTCAAAATCCATAATTTTTATTTTGTCATTTTAAAAAACTTTATACAATAGAAAGAGTGTAACACAAGGTTTTCGATATGAAAACAATTCTAAAAGCACTCCAGTATAGTATGCTAAAGAGCATAGAAATATATGAGAGTGCACTATAGACAGCAAGGTTAAATTTTGTTTTAAAAAAACTTTGGGGTGGGGAGGGGGACAGAGGGGAGCAAAAAGGGGATGGATGTAATACAACAACAATAAAATTAAAAAAGAAACAAAAAACAAAAAACCTCTGACTTTGTATGTATGACACATACATATAAAGTCTATCCCAAAAAGTATCGCGCTAATAATAACAATGTCAATATAATTGAAACAGTTTGTGCAGCTGATACTTTCCGGACAGACCTTGTATGTGTATGAAACATATTTAAAAAAATACTTGAGATCACAATGTAAAATGTATTTCTTATTGTAGAATGCAGCAAAAAAGTTACAGTGCCAAAGATCTGATATACCTTCATTTCATACATGAGGAAACTGAGCTACAAAGAAAAGGAATCAACTTGTTCTAGGCATCTCTAATCACTGCAGTAGGAGTTCAAATGAGAAGCAAAAATGTTTGAATCTAGAAGGGAAATGCACCTCACTCCCGGTGCTACTTGGTAACTTTCCCAAGTGGGTTTTTATTTATTTATTTATTTTTACTTAATATAAATTTTATACTGTTAATCATTTATTCTTAAAAAAAAAACACAAATCCTGAAAGGTTGTGAACTGTCGGTCCCAAATGGCACTGAAAGATAGCCCTACTCTATCTCTGTCTAGCTTTCTTTCACATGTTTCTTGCACCTGCAATCCACTAATCACAATCTCTTTATGCTTCTTAAAAAGCAGCACAAGCAATACCAAAAATTTAAATGAGCATATTTTCCACTCCCCTCAAACTGGCTACAGGTGTGATTTCTTTAGTCCACACATAACTGGAGATGTGCATACTGTTTTTTAAAAATCCTTACCTGAGGATATCTTTTCACTGCTTTTAGAGAGGGAGAGAGAGAAAATGACAGAGAGAGAAACATTGACTGGCTGCCTCCCATACTTGTCTTGACCAGGAATTGAACCTGAAATCTAGGTATGTGCCCTGACCAAGGCCCAAACTGTATTCCTCACTAATGTTAAGGTCAAGATAACCAAAAACAGACAAGACACTAAAGAGACATGGCAACCAAATGCAATGAATTAAACTCTGATCCAGCGGGGAAATATCTATCAAGGGTATTAGTGAGTAAACTGCTGAAATCTGAAATATAGACTGTGGATTAGATAGCAAAACAGTATCAATATTGGATTTCCTAATTTTGATCATTTTACTGTGGTGACTATATGAGAATATTCTTATTCTTAGATAAATACGTACTGAAATATTTAAGAATAACCCTGGGCTGGTGTGGCTCAGTTGCTGGTTCGACTCCCAGTCAGGGCATATAAACAGGTTGCAAGCCAGGTCTCCAGCCAGGTCCCAGCTGGAGGCAGGTGAAAGACAACCATACAGTGATGTTTCTCTCCCTTTTTTCCTACCCTCTCTCTAAAAATAATGAATAAAATCTTTAAAAAAAAAAATCTAGAGATCAGCATTTTTATAAGACAATAATGAATAATCAGAAGGGGTATTTAAGAAAACAACTCCATTCACAACTGCTTCAAAAAGAATAAATGCCCTAGGAATAAATCTAACCGAAGGTGTATAAGACCTGTCCTCAGATAATTGTAAGACAATGAAGAAAACGCTGATCAAAATACTAATAAGTGGAAGCATGTACCATGTTTATGAATAGGAAGAATGAATATCATTAAAATGTCCATATCCCCCAAAGCAATCTATAGATTCAATGCAATTCCTGTGAAGATTCTAATGATATACTGCACAGAACTAGAACAAATATTTCAAATATTTATATGGAACCACAAAAGGCTCCAAATAGCCACAGCCATCTTGAGAAAGAACAACAAAGCTGGAAAAATCATGCTGTCTAATATCAAATTATACAATGCCATAGGAATCACAACAACATTGTACTGGCACAAGAACAAGCACATAGATCAATGGAACAGAATAGAGCACCCAGAAATAAACTCACGCCTTTATAGTCAATTTATATTTGACAAGAGAGGTAAAAACATGTAATGGGTAAAGATAGTCTATTCAGTAAATGATGCGGGGAATACTGGACTGATACACGCAAAAATGAAACTAGACCAACTTCTTACATCACATAAAAGAATAAATTAAAAATGGATTAAAACCCTGGCTGGTAGCACAGTGGATAAGGTGCCAGCCTGTGAACCCAAAGGTCGCAGGTTCGATTCCCCAGCCAGAGCACATAACGAGGTTGCAAACCAGGTCTCCAGTCAGTTCTGTGGCTGGAGGCAGGTGAAAAGCAACCATACATTGATGTCTCTCTCCCTCTCTGCCCTCTCTCTTCCCCTCTTTCTAAAAATAATTAAATAAAATCTTTAAAAAAAAATGGATTAAAGAGTTAAATGTCAGCCTCAAGGCCATAGAAATACCAGAAGAAAACATAGGCAGTAAAATCTTGAGCATATATCATATTTTTTCTGATATACTGTATCTTCATGGGCAAGGGAAATAAAAAATAAACAAATGGGACTATATCAAACTGAAAAGTTTTTGCACAGCAAAGGAAATCATCAACAAAATAAAAAGACAACCCACAGAATGGGAGAACATATTTGCCAAAACATCTGATAAGTAGTTAATATCCAAAATTTATAAAGAACTTACAAAACTCAACACTAAAAAAAAAAAAAAACCAACCCAATTGAAAAATAGGCAAAGGACCTGAATAGACACTTCTCCAAAGAGGACTTACAGCTGGCCAACAGACATATGAAAAGGTGCTGGTCACTAATCATGAGAGAAATGCAAATTAAAATCACGAGATATTATCTCACATCTGTCAGAATGGCTATCATCAATAAATCAACAAATGAGTTCTGTTGAGGATGTAGAGAAAGGGTAGCCCTTTTGCACTGTTCATAGGAAGAAAAATTAGCGCAGCCACTGCATAAAGTACTATGGAGTTACCTCAAAAAAATTAAAATCAACTGCTTTATGACCCACTGATTCCACTTCCGGGAATTTATCCAAAGAAACCTGAAACACTAAAAGAATTCATGCACTCCTATCTTCACTACAGTGTTACTTATGATTGCCAAGATTCAGAAGGGCCAGGTGAATATAACAATGGTGTATTAGCATAATGGAATACTACACAGCCATAAAAAATAAGAAAGGTTTACCTTCTGACAGCATGGATGGCCCTGCAGAACACTGTGCTAAGTAAAATAAGCTAGTCAGATAAAGACAAATACTACATGATTTCATTCATTTGTAGAATCGAACGAACAAACTAAACTTACAAGTAAAATAGAGACAGACTCATAGAAAGCAGGCTGCCACCTCTTTGGGGGTAGGGAAGTTCAAAAGGTGATCAAGCAAAAAAGAAAAAGAACACATGACTACACAGGGAAGCAGATGGAGGCAGAAGAGGATATAAGGGGATATGTGGTAATGGAGAAAAATGCAATAAAAATAAAATAAAATTTTAAAGCTTTAAAGTGAAGTTTGGTGTTTTTTACAACTACATATACAATAATAATCACTGAAACCACCAAAGTGTCCTTTAAGTGATGAGGCAGATTTATATGTACACAATGAAAAAAACGGGGGGAAATGTAGGCTTACAAAAACTACATTTAATATATTCTTTGTGTATAAAAATGAAAAATTTTAGTTCTTTTTAATCCCAAATTCTAACAGAAACACATCATAAGTTTAGGAGTTAAAAAATTAGAGAATATTATTTTTCTTTTTTCTTTCTTTTTTATTTTTTAAGATTTTATTATCTTTTAGAGAGAGAGGAAGGGAGAGAGGCAGAGAGGGAGAGAGACATCCATGCATAGTTGCCTTTCACCTGCCTTCAGCTACGGACCTGGCTTGCAACCTGGCTATGTGCCCTGGCTGGGAATCGAACCAGCGATGTTTGGTTTCACAGGCCAGTGCCTTATCCACTGTGCCACCAGCCAGGGCCTTATTTTCTATACTTGTATCATGACTGACTTTTAAAAACAATATATATGTATTTTTTAAATACTGAAAACCAAACAGAGAACATGACAAATACCTGAATTTTCACCAACTATAAAAACTAACGTTAACATCTGTTGTGTTTGAACTATGACCGTCTCATACTATATAGTTTTTATTCAGTTAGTTTTGCATATATCCACACTGACACATGTACCTAATGTTTTTCATTTTAATTTGAAGTACTACTCTATCTGATGACTATATTATATTTTATTCCTGACTACTCAGGCAAATCCCTAGGAAATTTCTACAAATCCTTGACAAAGCTATAATGAAAATGCACACAAAAACAGTCAGAGAGAGGGAAAGGCCAATTAGGTTCTTCCATACGTTTTAAAGCTGATTATGGACGATTTTAACCAAAGTTGCCAGGGATCATTGATACTGGACAGGCAAAACTCAAATTTTACACACACTTAGATCTCATTCTTTCCAAATAACCTTAAGTCTTAAAAAACTGACCTTCGGTAAGGACAAAAATTTTAAGGAGAAGACATTAACTTATAGAAACAAGACCTTACATCTTTTCATTTAATTAATGAAAAATAAGAAAACACTTAGAAAAAAAGACAATTGGCAAAGTCCTGCAGAGCAGGGTTTCTCAAGCTTTGGAACAATGGCCCTGGCTGGTGTGGCTCAGTGGACTGAGTACTGGCCTACAAACCAAAGGGTTGCTGGTTTGATTCCCAGCCAAGGCACATGCCTGGGTTGCGGGCTAGGTCCTCGGTTGGGGGCATGCAAGAGGCAACCACACATGGATGTTTCTTTCCCTCTCTTTCTCCTTCCCTTCCTTGCTCTCTAAAAGAAATAAAGTCTAAAAAAAAAAAAAAAAAAAAAAGGAACCCTGACAATATAGCCCAGTGATCCCATATTGAGAAACTATGATCTAAGTTTTATCTCCTAATCTTACATTAAACACAAAACAAAACAATAACAAAACCCCAAACCTGTTCATTTTAACTTTCATGCTTTTACTTTTACTTTAAAAACAAAACCAGCCAGATCCCAGTTAGCTTGGGCTTCAAACCAAGTGGATTTCAGGGAGTGAGTGATCCAATAGCTTCAAGAGATCATGATGCTCCAAGCAGATTATTCAGTAAGAGATTCAGCTCCTATTGGTGTGTCTTGCTTTCAAATCTTGTGAAATCTTTGTATCTAGAATGACATCTAAACCTGAGAGACTATGGTTATGTGGCAAAGACTATGAAGGTCTATTGACAATTCTGAAACTTGTAAGTTATGACAGAAATACCCCTCCCCAAATAAAATTAAACCATTAGGTTGGGGAAAATACTTTCAGCTATCTTTTCCTATATAAACATATTTGGAGATCCTGACTCAAATACTTCCTAGAGGCCTAGGATGAGCCTTGCCATTTATAAATATCCCATTTTATAATTTCTCTTCTACATTATTTCTAAGGCCAATTAAAATGAGCTTAAAATTCATTTAAAGCTCACACATTTTAAAATATCTGTATAAAATAAAAAGTCACAAACCCTTTCATAAGAGCTAATGGACCAACATACTAGGAAGAATCTCCTGTCCTGATTGCAAACAAAGGGCTACACTGCATGTATCACCTCTGCCTCTGTGTATTAACAGGCTAGAGAGTAATAAAGCTTTCTAGCAGAACTACTTCTACTCTTAGGGTCCTCCATACACCAATGGCAGAGAAAATAGGATGACATGATTAAGATCAGAGGACTTGGGACAACTCATTAATCTTTGAAATCCAGAAGCCTCACTTCTCCATATTTAGATGCCCATGAAGGAGGAGATTGTTGCCTCCTATTCTGCTTTTACTCTCTACTCTCTCCTTATTTTGGCACCTGTACTATTTATATTTAGTTCCTCTTATTGAAAATAATTAATATCATAAGAAGAAAAAGCCACTCCCTGCAAAAAAAAAAGAAAGTAGGATGTGCAGTGTGAGGAATTAATCCTTGATTTGCCTAATTTTGCTGCCAACATTCAGGAATATGATAAGTTTGTTATCAGTTATTTACACTTGGTGAACAGGCAGCCACTTGGTTGATTTCCAGAACAGTAAGGAGGGGACATGAGAGCACAACTTATACACCCACCTTTCAGAATAACAGCAAAGATGCATTTTTTAAAGGACCCAAAGAGTTCTCATCTTAATTACAGAGCACTGACTGCACCAGGGTGCTTTGCGTGGATCTTCCCCAATGGAAGTGCTACTGTGCCCCAGATCTGGACATAAATGTCTTTTTGGTGGACATTAAAGCATATTAGAGGCCTGTCCTAAAAAATGTCTGTTACTAGAATGAGAATGCTTCGTGCAACATCAATATAACCTGGCAGCCAAGGAGAGTGGACTAGAATGCATGCATAAACAATAGACACCACTGAGTGAGCATGTGTACTGCATGGCCATCTCATTCAAAATGACTAAGTAGAGCAAAAAATCTGCATCAAAATTTGCATTAAGCTGGAACATTCCTCAGCGGAAACTATTCAGATGATTTCAAAGGTCACAGCTATGGTTAACTGGTGACTGGCATTTTCATCATGACAACACAACCATTCACGCATCACATCTTACGCAGAGATTTTGGCGTCCTGTGATTACTGGCTTTTCCCCAAATTAAAATCACCTTTGAAAGGGAAGAGATTTAAGACCATCTCTAAGATTCAGAAAAATACAACAGGGCAGCTGATGGAGATTGGGAGAACTGTGTGAGTTCCCAAGGTGCCTACTTTGAAGGGTACTGAGGTGTCATTGTCCTATGTACAATGTTTTTTATATGTTGTATCTTTTTCAATAAATGTCATTATTTTGAATATTACATGGCTGATTGTCTTTCAATTAATTACATTATCAACACAACCTAATTACCTGGGCAACCAACTGTGAAAAAAATTTTATCAAAAAGTTATTTATGCATTTACCTTTAAAATAGTAATGGATTAGTATTATAAGGCTTGTTAAATCAGCGTGTCACTTGTTTTTTAATAACCAAAAATTTGAGCTGTGATATACTCCAAATTCTTCCTGGAGACAAGTGAATATTGGGTCAATCTGAAGAAGAATGTACTTATTTACGGATAAATATGTTTGATACAATTTGTGTATGAAACCAGGACACAGAGGGGAAAAATATCTTTTTTAAGTCTTACTTATAATGCATGTCTATATTATAAATAAGCCTATACTTTTTCATTAGCTGAAGTAACCCAATCAGAACATTTACAGATCAGGATTTGATAAATCTGAAATGAAAATATGGCAAGAAAGTGCTTACAGACATTCTAGAAGACAAATTCCACTCAAACAGCCTCACCAGATTCTTTTCTGCTGAACCCCAGATGGCTAAAATGTGTCAGACATCAGGAAGACCACAACAGGAAAGCTACACCAAGGCCTGGCTATCATCCAGAAATGCTAAACACATTTTCTACTTACTTCCTGGTATTTTATGTTCATGTGCTTACCCATTACATTTATTAACCTTTAAGAAGTTGTAAGCTAGAAATGGCCATAGGATCCCTATTCTGTTCCCTAAAAGATTGAGTAGCTTAAAGGAAAAGATGTGGCATTGAACAACACTAGAGGAAATGGACCTAAATGATATATACAGAACCTTTCATCCCAAAGAAGCAAACCACGCATTCTTTTCAAATGCACATGGAACATTCTCTAAGATAGAACACATGGTAGATTACAAGACAAACCTCCACAAATACAGGAAAATTGAAATCATATCAAGCATCTTCTCAGATCACAATGGCTTGAAATTAGAAATCAATCTCAAGGGAAAAAAACAAAAATACTCTAATTCATGTAGGCTGAATAACATGCTATTAAGTAATGAATGGGTTAGCAACGAGATCAAAGATGAAATCAAAAGTTTCTGGAAACAAATGATAATGAATACACAACAGTCCAAAACCTATGGGACACAGCAAAGGCAGACCTCAGAGGGAAATTCATAGCAATACAGGCCTAACTAAAAAGGCCAGAAGAGGCCTCTGATGAACACAGGTGCTAAGATTCTCAACAAAATATTGGCCAACCAGATTCGGCAATATGTTAAAAAGATCATACACTATGATCAAGTGGGTTTCATCCCAGGGATGCAAGGATGGTACAACATTCAGAAATCAATAAATGTAATACACCACATCAACAAAATGAAAGACAAAAACCAGATAATCATATCAATAGATGATGAAAAAGTATTTGATAAAATACAGCAACCATTTATGATAAAAACACTCAGCAAAATGAGAATAGAGGGAGCATACCTCAACATCATAAAGGCCATACACGAGAAACCTGAAGCCAACATCATACTCAACAGGCAAAAATTAAAAGCTTTCCCCCTAAGATCAGAAATAAGACAAGGCTGTCCACTTTCTCCACTTCTGTTCAACGTCGTCTTGGAAGTTCTGACCATAGCCATCAGAGAAGAAAAAGGAATCAAAGGTATCCAAACTGGAAAGGACGAAGTCAAGCTGTCATTATTTGCAGATGATATGATAGTGTACATACAAAACCCGATAGGCTCCACCAAGAACCTACTTGACCTAATAAGCAAACTTGGCAAAATAGCTAGATATAAAGTCAATATGCAGAAATTAAAACCATTTTTGTTTACCAATAATGAAACATCAGAGACAGAAGCTAGAAAACAAATCCCATTTACTACAGCAACAAGAAAAATAAAGTACTTAGGAATAAACTTAACCAAGGAGGTAAAAGACCTATATTCAGAATACTATAGAACAATGAAGAAAGAAATTAAGGAAGATACAAATAAATGAAAGCATATACCATGTTCATGGATGGGAGGAATTAACATCATTAAAGTGTTCATACTATCCAAAACAATCTATAGATTCAATGCAATCCCAACTAAAATACCAATGACGGACTTCACAGAGATAGAAAAAATACTTCAAAAATTTATATGGAGCCAAAAATGCCCATGAATGGCCACAGCAATCTTGAGAAAGAAGAACAAATTAGGAGGAATCACAATACTGGACATTAAATTATACTGTAAGGCTACTGTCATCAAAACAGCCTGGTACTGGCATAAGAATAGACATATAGATCAATGGAACAGAATAGAAAGCCCAGAAATTAACCCAGGACTCTACGGTTAACTAATATTCAACAAAGGGGGAGGGAGCATAAGATGCAGTAAAAACAGTCTCTTCAACAAGTGGTCTTGGGAGAACTGGACAGTAACATGCAAAAAGATAAAACTAGACCATCAACTTACACCATACACCACAATAAACTTAAGATGGATAAAGGACTTAAACATAAGCATTGCCACCATAAAAGTCCTGGAGGAAAATATAGGCAGTAAAATATTAGACATCCTATGCAGAAATATGTTTACTGATACTTCACCAAGGGCAAAGGAAATCAAGGAACAAATCAACAAATGGGACTATATCAAATTGAAAAGTTTCTGTTCAGCTAAAGAAAACACCAGCAAAATTCAAAGGGAACCAACTGTATGGGAAAACATATTTGCCAATGATACTTCAGACAAAGATTTGATCTTCAAAATGTGACCCAACACCAGGGAGACGGACAGCCCAATTAAGAAATGGGCAAAGAACCTACACAGACAACTCACTGAGGAAGACATACAAAGGGCCCAAAGGCATAGGAAAGAATGCTGAACATCACTAGCCATCAGAGAGATGCAAATCAAAACCACAATAAGATACCACCTCACACCTGTCAGAATGGCAATCATCAACAAACAACAAGTGTTGGCAAGGATGTGGGGAAAAGGGAACCCTCATGCACTGTTGGTGGGAATGCAGGCTGGTGCAGCCACTATGGAAAATAGCATGGAGTTTCCTCAAAAAACTAAAAATGGAACTGCCTTGTGATCCAGCAATTCCACTGCTAGGATTGTACCCGAAGAACCCTGAAACACCAATTCATAAGAACCTATGTACCCCTATGTTCATAGTAGCGCTACTTACAACAGCCAAATGCTGGAAACAGCCTAAGTGCCCATCAGTGGATAACTACACAGCAGAAAGAAAGAAGGAACTCCTAACCTTTGCAACAACATGGATGGAACTAAAGTATTATGCTTAGTGAAATAAGCCAGTCAATGAAAGACAAATACCATGTGATCTCACCCATTTCAGGACAATAATGAACAATAATAATAATAATAATAAGCAAAACAGAACCAGATACATGCATACAATGAATAGATCTCCAGTGGGCAGAGGGGAGGGGAGAAGGAGGAGGAAGAGGCAAAGAAGGGGAGCAGTTTAGTTAAGGAACTAGTATGGAAGAACCATGGACGTGGACAAGAAGTAGGACTGACTTTGGGGGAAATGGATGGGTGGGGAAGGAGACAGAGGGAAGGAAAAAGGGGATGGATGTAATCAAACAACACTAAAATTAAATTTTAAAAAAAGTTTTTTCAAGCAGAAGAAAACTGATACCAGAGAGAAACTGAAATCTACATTTAGAAATGAAGAAAACTAAATATAGAATACTTCAAGGTAACTATAAACAATGTTTTCCTTACATTTATTTTCTTTCTATATGTGACTGCTTAAAACAAAAATAACAGCAACATATCTAGGTTTATAGCACATTTAAAATAATGACAAAAATTCACCCTCCAACTGGAAACACATAAAGGTTGTTGTTGGTCTACATCCTCACCAACACTTCGTACTTTCTTTGTACTGTCCTGATGATTATAAGTATTTTTTCCTATGTTTACTGACAAGCTGGGTCTCCCTTTTTGTAAAATGTCAAATTTTTGCCTATTTATTACAGAGTTTTTTAAGGGGGGCTATCTTTTCATAAAATTAATATGTAGGTATTCTTTATGCATTTTAGTTATGAGTTCTTTCTTTAGTTATGGTCTGAGATTATAACCAAGTACAACTTGTGTTATTTCACTGGCATTGTATATAAATGAGTATTTTAATTGTAAGTTAAGAAACAACAAGGAGCCCTGACCCATGTGGCTTGGCTGGGTGTCATCCTGAAAACCAAACGGCCATAGGTTTGATTTCTGGTCACAGCACGTGCCTGGGTGGTAAGCCTGATCCCCAGATGGGACGCAAGTTTACCTCACGCATAGCCGTTTCTCTCCCTTTCTCTCTCCCTTCCCTTCTATCTAAAAATAAATAACATCTTTTTAAAAAGAAACCATAAGGAATATATTTTATTAGTCACATTTTTATAGTTTTGTTTGTCAATATGCAGTAACAAAGAAACTAATAAAGTAAAAGTGACAAAAGGTAATCAGAATTCTACCGTTCCTGAGATCCAGATACTGAAGATTTGGGTCCTCCTGACTTCCCAGTTACTCCATGGGCTATTTCAATAAGGCCCAATCAAGATGGTCAAGAGAAACAAAATGTGTCTGTGATGAGAGTCAGGTCAACCTCATTTAAATACATCTACTCATAGGTCGTTAAAACAATTCCTTACAAGCAGAAAATAGAGCTTGATTTAGAGTGGGCTATTCCGCTCCATGTTTTTTTCATAAAGGAAAAAGCTAAGCTACCTACACTACAAAATGGAATTCTACATGGAATATATGAAATCTAGCCATGATAAACCAGATGCCAGAGCAAGATCCCACTGTAAGGTAAAAAGCTATTTGGAATTTACTCTCTGGCACATTAACTTCAACCTTATTTTGTTGCCATACTGATAACGAGAGATCAGTAAAATTCTTTACTATCATAGCCTTTGGTCAGACAAGCTTTAGCTGCAATGGGACATCACCTTCTGAACCTAATCAAGCAGATGTGCATTTGCCTGAGGAAACTAACTTGGAAAAAAGACATCTTGATTCAACAATAAATACAATTTTGGAATACAGACCACTATACATTCAAATTTTAGTATATTACAGCTATCCGGAGATGGCTTAAAAAAGATAGAGAGAAATGTTTTTTAAATTATAATACAATACAGAAAATTTGGTTTAATGTTTACCTAAAACCCTCTTAATGTATCACAAAAGCATTTAAGTACTACAAACCTTACCCAAGATTTATAATTAAGGCTAGAGATCTGTTTTCTAGCTCACATACCTTGTCTACCTTATAAAAGAATGCCATATGACTATGTGCTTTTAAGTCTAAATTTCAATAGGAGGCACAAACTACAAAACAGAAAGGGAAAGGAAGAGACAGCCTTGTTCCTAGGTCTGATGGTATTTCTGGGATACTGGCTACAGAGAAGCTTACATTTCCAAACATTTCGAAGGCAACTGAGATCTCCCAAACGGGACTGACAACTTGGGGGGAGTAAACAATGTCCTGGGGAACGTAGGTTAACCACCTTTAAGCAAAATCTTCCCAGTCTTTGCCAGACGAGGCCTGAAGGAATTACAGAAACAACTAAAGCAAGGCTCCACAGCAGGGGCAGCTTCGATGAGATCAGCTCTGTTCCCACCTTGGACTGTAGCTAACTCCCTGAGACATTTTGCCGAGTCAGTCTTCCACTCACCCTACCATACCTCCTATCCTCCTAAGAGATTCAGATTGGTTTCAACGCCTCTGCTGAAAGCAACAGCCTTTTGTACAAATATTAATATTTTATACCTACCAAGGCAGCCAGTCATAAAAAGGTTTTTCTTCAAAATTTTGCTTTGATTCCTTACTACTCTCTCAGAGCCATGGAAAGCTAGATAAGTTACATACACACTGCTGGGTTTCTCAAGCCTTAGTACATTCATTAATATTTTATAGGCTTAATTCCAAGGCAGCTAAAAAATATATTCTATTAAAAATGCTCTATTTAAAAAAAATTCTTTTAAAGGTACATTTAGAAGGGCAAGCTGCTGCCTAAAATAAACTTACAAAAGAAAAAGTTAACCTTGGAAAAAAGGTATCTCCAAATGCTAGTCTAAGATCATTGGTGGGTTTTGATTTTTTTTTTTTTTTTTTTGAGAAGGACTAAAGATTCCATGAAAATTCAGCACGGTACTGAATGAGAGCAAACTACTAGTAAACAATGAAGCACTTGAAAGGCTTGGTGAATTCATATTTATAAGAAATATTTAAAAAGCAAAAGGACATAGAAGAAAATCACTATAATTACCTCTTTTTGAGAGTCTAACAGATGTTTGTATGCACATAACAATACCATTTTGCACATGCTCATTGTTCATTATCCATTACTAATGAGGTCTATGCCCTTAAGAGTCCTATAGGTTTTTGAAGACTTCTCTTCTGGGACTAGGAAAAATATTTATAAAATGGGATAGGAATTTACTTAGTTCCCAAAGAAAAAAAGTCAATAAAACCAGTCCTTATTTAGTAAACATTAATCAATTAAAATACGTGGATGTGCAATTTTATCTACAAGAGGGGGGAAAAAGACTAGCTAATATGCATAAGAAACAAAAACTAAATTTGCTTCCTAAATAGAGAACCCATACTTTGAAAGAAGTATCTAGGTTTATATCACACACACAACCCTTATAATTAAGATATTTTATTAAAATATAAAGAGCTATAATACCTACCACACATGGTAGATGAGAGATGTTCACTGATTTTAAAAGTCTTTTAAGTTCATCTAAAAAGATCCTAAAATAATGCAAATAAATGCTTACAAAATCCATAATGTGATGCAAAACCAAAAGGCTAAGTCCTTATATTGTTACCTGAAGGTAACAATGTGGGTAAACAAAGTCCCCAATTACAGTGCTAAAACAGGGTGTAAAGGAAATTGTTCTAGGACTTGAAACTGAGTAAGTTCAAAGATCTTCACCTCTACTTAATAATGTCCACACCTAAAAGTATGTGACTTACGAATTTCTGGAGGGAAGAACATTTTAAAAAATATTTTATTTTTAGAGAGGGGCGGAAAAGAGAGAGGAGGGGAGAGAAGGAAACAGGAGTGGGGGCAGGGGGAGGGGGGGGAGAGAGAAACATCAATGTGTGAGAGAAACACTGATCACACACCCCCAACCAGGGACCGGCTTACAACCCAGGCATGTCCCCTGACCTGGAATCAAACCAGCAACCTCCTGGTTCGCAAGCTGGTGCTCAACCAATGAGCCACACCAGCTAAGCTGGAAAAACATTTTTAATGTTGCTATATTTACAGCAACTTAATTAAAATCCCTGAGTTAGAAAGTGAAACTTATTTCTAAAGCAAAAAAATATAAGTGGATCCAAAATTAAAATGTATTAAATGCAATGCTGAAATCCGAGAAGAGCATCTCTCTGATAATTATGTGACATGTGATCACATATCAAATATACTAAAAAATTCAACCAAAGGAGAAATAATGAATAATATGTAGTTTGTGTTGAGGTGAAATTTATGTAACATAAAATTAAGCATTTTAAAGTGAACAACTCAGTGGTATTTAGTACATTTACAATGTTGTGCAACCACCACCTCTATTCAATTCCAAACTACTTTCATCACCTCAAAAGGAAACTGTCCTGCAAGCAGCTGGTCTCCATTCCTCCTCCATGCTGTCGCTGGTAATTACCAATCTGAGTCCTGTCTTTTATGTATTTACCTATTCTGTACATTTCACATAAATGGAATTACAAAATAAGTGACCTCTTGTGCCTCTGGTTTCTCTCACTTTACATAAATGTTTTTGTGTTCCATCCACATTATAGCACAAATCTGTACTTTATTCCTTTCTATGGCTGACTAATATTTCACTGTATAGATATACCAAAATTGGTTTATCCATTCATCCACTAATAGACATGTGGGCAGTTTTTGCCTTTGGAATATTGTTAATAGTGCTATTAACATGAATATACATGTATTTGTTTGAGTACCTGTTTTCAATTATTTAGGGTATACAGGGTATGCACAATCAACTGGCAATAACATTGCATCTCCTTATTTCACATGCCTATTAATTTTGAAAAACTATGTTTCTAAAGTTATGATTTAACATCATTGTTTCAGATAGAAAGTATTAAATTCTGAGAACCACCATCATATTGAAGGAATAAGATGTTAGAGCAACCATCATTTCTGGACTGTGTGCAGGACCAACTGCTAAGGAAATTGAGGACTTCAATAACATCCTTTTACACACAGCTGACAATGTGAAGAAGGTGTATGATACTGATACTGATGTTGCCACACCAACAAGGAAAATGCATAAGATACGCAAGGATCACACAAGTCCAGGTATTGTACACAGAATCCAGGTGATCATCAATGAAGAGCCAGGATGTTTACCTTGACCTTTTGAGAGAAGTAGTTGTTACCATGGATGAAGCAAGTCACAAATGGATGTCATTTTCTCTTCCAACAAGATGGTGCACCAGCACATAATACCAAAAAGGTGCAAGAATGTCTCAGTGTCAATGTTCCTGAATTCTGGTCAAAGGAAATCTGGCCACCTAGTTCACTTAATGCAAATCCTTTAGACTATTATGTATGCAGCATTTGTGAGAGAGGAGATAATGAACAACCTCATTCCAATAAAGAGGCTGTTAAAGCTAAGACTGAAAACACGATGATGTCCATGGATAAAGAAAGGTTAATGAAAGCATGCTCAAGATTCTGATGTTGAATCGAGTCTATTATTGCAGCAAATGGAGGCTTCTTTGAACAATTTTAAAAATGACTATGTTTATGTCCTTACATACAAGAATAAATTTATTTCAAAATAGAACACTTTTGTGGTATGTTGTTTAATACAATTTTGAAACTTTATCGCACCCACCCTGTATATACCTAGTCATAGAATTACTGAGTTGAGTAATATACCTTTGAGGAAAGGAACACTAAATACAGCGATTTCTACAATTGACCAGTATCATTAACCTGATTTTTTCCCCCCTAACACCATAGTTTATTTAAACATTAATAGAAAGTATTAGAGGCCAAACAGAGTAAAGAAACAGGTAGAAATACCAGTTAAATTACTTGAAATCTCTTAAAATGTTTTTTGGGGGGAATCATTCCTGATTTTCCAGACAATAACATTCTTCTTATATGTGTATGAAACTGCTTTTAAAGTTGGATATTTCCCTCTTGCCAAAATGAAATGTTTCCTCCTTGTCTATGCCAAAAAGTAGATATTACCTTAGAGGCAGCACATTCCAGATTCTTGCTTGGAAGAACTAGCTTTTAATTCTTCTTCCTTGTTGTTATTAAAATGTCTTAAAAGTTGCTACTAATGTTCAATGAAAAGGGGACATGTCTACCTTAAAACAGATTTCACACATAACACACAGAGCTACTTCTCAAAACAGGTTTTCTAAATAAAAATTATGAGAAAATTTACTCTTCCTCCATTCACAGTATTTGGTTAGCTCATCTCTGAAAATAGCTTCTAGCTATAAAGAGTTGTTGAAAGATACTACAAAATACCTTTTCCCCTAGTAAATTACAAATTGAGAAATTTAAAAAAGATAGTATATTCTCATAGCAAACTTGATTTTACTTATTTGCAAAGGATATGAAAATTCTTTGTCTTGATAGCTTACACACACACACACACACACCCCAAAATACCTGCTTCCTAAGTTTACAAGGGAAAAATTAAGGCCAACAAAAGTTAAGAGTCATCGAGTTAGTCCTTGAATTCTGATCTCCTGAATTCTAGCTGTTTCCACTAGTGTGTTGTGCACCATAATCTTAACCCTGAAGGGAAATATTCTAAATTAGTAAAAATTATACATTTCCCTTACCTGCTCTGAAATAAATTCTGACCAAATAGAGGGACAGAAAAGCCCACTGGCTAAGGAGCTTTAGGCTCAGACAAATTTAGGTCTGAATCTCAGCCTTAATACTTAAGAAGATATATGACCTGACCAAGTCACATTAGAATTCTCTGGGCCTATGTCCTCACATTGGAGAGGGGAAAGTGAGGAACAGATGTTGCAACATTACTTAATACCACAGAGGATTCAAGGGGTATTTGTAAACTTAGTATACAGTACCTTGAACATAGCAAATTCTTAACAAATGGTAGCTGTTGTTATTGAAAGAGCTGACTTACTTCTGCTGTATAGATTAGGGAGAAATAAGTGCATTTATAAAAAGCATCTCCATGAAGATTCAGAAACAGCAAACAATGTGGCATTGCAGTGATACTAAAATCATGATCAGGCTTACTGTTGGTGAAATGAAAGGCATTTTCTATTCTTTTTGAAAATGTTCTTGCCTACTATGAACAAAGGTAAGACATAATTAAGGTACTAAGTTTTTAAAAGCTTTAATGTGCATTCACATAACTTGGGGGTCTTGTTAAAATGCAGATTCTAATTAAGTATTTGGAGGGTTTGGGGCAGGGGCTAAAATTCTGCATTTCTAACAAGCTTCCAGATGTTGAGGGTGCTACTGGTCTGCAGATCGTATTTTGAATAACAAGGATTTACAGGATACCACATTCAAACAACTACCTACATGGTCCTGATACCAGGTACTTGATTTCCCAATCACAGGATTAAAATGGTGTTGATACCATTATAAGTCTGCTATGATATATATATATATATACACACATATCTATGTCTCAGTATTGGTGTCTCATCTAAGCCAGTCTGTCTTCACCAGGGCACACTCTGCTTCAAAATGGCGCATGTGTCACTCTCTCTGCCTCACACTTTGAGGGGCTCAGAATTAGGCACTTACAGCTTAATGAGGAGGAAGCAGGGACTATCTTGGGCAGCCCTCTTGAGTCAGGGAATCTGAGGTTGTAACAGCAGCTCAACTCAATTTTACCTTTAATGATGCATACAATGGGTCAAGAGGAATGGCATTACCTCTACCTCCACTTTTCACCCATTGACCTTTAGACATCTGTCCCAGGAAGAAAGAGCATGACACCACAACTTTACAAGGAAAAGGGAAACTACATCATCCAGAGGAAAACAGAAATAAGAACCTTTAAAGTTACATAAGAAAGGTGTTTTCTTCCTAACCCCTCCTCCCTCTTTCCAGGTTCCACCCCATTTTCTAGTCTCCAGGGGTATAACTGAAATTCAAAGCTTCCTTGGTTTTAACAAAGGAGAAAGAGCTAGGGAACCACAAATTCACATAACAAAGGTAAGCATATAACAATGAAACGCATGGCCTGTCCTTCCTCCTTGCCACTTCTCTCACCTCCATCTATTAAAAAAGGCACAAAGGCAGATAATACTTACAGGCTTTCAAAGACATTATCTTCTCCACATTAATCTTCACATTACTTATCACCACAGCTATGATAATATTTGCTCTAATCTAACAGATTTTCATTTCAAAACCAATTGTAAAACTCAGCAGGGTGCTATGTACAACTTTAATGAGAGCTTCTTACCAGGGTCTCCTCCAATATGTACTTGTTCAGAATTGCTGAATCTTACTGGTGGAGGTTGTTGAACGAAGTAAGGGGGAAAAAAGTTAACCAAGAAACAGAATTTCAACACTGAAATTCACTTTCTCCTGTATCTTTCCTATTCATGTAAGTATATAACACTAATAAATTAAAGCCAACTGATGACAGGATTTCTGTTTACCTTCTCTGATACTTAAGCCAGTCCCATGTAACTCCTTTATGAATCCTTTTACACTGCATTCTGTGGCTCTATATAATTAATGCAGAGCAAGGTAGTAGCTCTGTAACATGCTGTTGACAGCTGTTTAATGGGAGAGGTGGAAAGTAGTGGACATATCCTGGCTGTGTGCTTAATGGATACACAAACACCAAAGCCATCACACTAAAGTGATCCTGGCAGAAAATTAACTTAGAGATACAAAACTCATTTGGTGAGAAGGCCCAGAGCAATGTGGACAAATAACAGACTATGAAATGGGGAAAGGGGTTCAAAATAAGACGTGTTTTCTAACCCCCTTTTTAAGAGCATTACAAAATATTTTTTTTCCACATGCCACTGTGTAGCTTTGTTGCTTTTAACATATTCGCCTGCAGTTGCTTTCTCTTTAGAAAACAAATGCTACTATTTATTTGTAAATGATGCAATTAACAGTATGTTATGAGATAATCTGGAACATGTTTTTATCATCAACTGATTCTACTTTTTAAATTTTTTCCCCTGTGACATACAGGTCAGGGAAAGGAGAAAACTAGTGTGTGCTGAGTTATAAATTGTGATGCCCTGCTATAAAAATATGTATCTAATATACACATTATCTTCCAATTTTCACAGCTATCCTGGAGGTAGGTACTCTTATTTTACATGAGAAAACGAAGACTTAGATACATTAATCTGCCCACCTCACAGAGCAGTTAGGTAACAGAGCTATGATTTGACTGTTAGTCTGTCAGGACCTACAGTATATGCCACACTGGCTATGCAGCAGTTAAATAGCAAAGGCTATTATGAGAAAACCAAACATGGTATTTTGGTACTCATTTTAAGGTATCTTTATTGACAAAGACTAATTAAACATAAAAAGGAAAACCAAAAAACTATTAAGGAAAAGCTAAATCTCTTTTTAATTTCAGAGAAAGGACAGCCTTTCCATCTGACATAAAACCCAGATGCCACAAAAGCAAAAACTGATTAAAACTGACTAAGCAACAATAAAAACTTTTTGCATTTCAATACATGCAATAAATGGTTAAATGACAAATAACTGGGGAAAATATTTGCAACACACAGTATAGCACATAAAAAAGGAATGATTTCCTTAATATGGGAGGTTCCCACAAATAAAGAAAAATGAACAAAGGACATAAACACACAATTCAAAGAAATCTAAATTATTCTTTGAACAGTACAGGGGAATATTCAACCACAGAATACATGAGCTAAAGTAAAACAAAGATACCATTAAAAAAATTATTTAGATTGGCAAAAATCAAAAGATTTGCTCTCTGCTGCCAAAAGAGTAGACTAAATGATGCTCTCAAACACTACTACTAGGAGTATAAATTGTTGCAACCCCTATGGAGAGCAGTTTGGTCATGTTTAAGTGTACATACCCTTTGACCAATCAATTTTACTCTAGGACTTCATCTTACAGGTAAAATCTCACATGTGCAAAGTACCCAATGTACACAGACAATAACTGCATAGACAATAACTGCAAAACTGTCTTACTAAAAGCCTGGGGGGGAGGGGGAAGAATTTAAATACCGAACAACAGAGAACTGGTAAAATGAATTACAGTATAATAATATAAACTATGCTGCCATAAAAACTGAATGCCTCAACTTCAACTCTATTTGTACGGTAATTAATGACCTTCAGAACATGAGTGAAAAGATCAAGGTATAATTAGATTTGTAAACATAAAAACCGAATAAGTATACATAAAAGGAGGCAAACAGTATGGCTCAGGGTCCCACACAGATTACTTTTTGTGATGTAGACTCTTGCACTTGTTTTGTTTATATTATTACAGTTGTCCCAATTTTGCCCCCTTAGCTCTCCTCCACCCAACTCCCTCCCCAGGCAAGCCCCACACCACTGTCCATGTCCATGAGTGAGGCATAAATGTTCTCTGGCTAACCCCTTCACCTTTCAACCAACCCACATCTCCCCTTACACTTGTTTGTTTATTCCATGTTTCCATTATCATGGTTTTAAACTTCTTAACCACTTGTTCTAAGCTTCACAACCACTCTGAGATAAGTACTATTATTATCCCTGTTTTAAAGGCTATACACTGAGGCTTAAAGGAGTAAATGAATCTGACTGCAACTACATGGCTATTGAGTAAAGGAGCCTGGATCTGAGCCCAGGCTGTTTGACTGGAGTCTTTTCACCTGTTTTAAGATTTTGAAGAATTTGTGTGTACTTCCTGTTCAAAAAATCTAAGCTTAAAAAATAAAAAATATGTTCGCTTTATAAAGATAGTAAAAAAATTATATGAGACAGTTTAATTGTAATCATTTATGATGTACTACAAAAGGTAATATTTTGCAGCTTTATTAACATATAATTGACATAAAACACTGGTAAATTATACCTGGTTGGTTTGCTACATTTATATATTACAAAATGATTAGCACCAGTATTAGCTAACACCTCCACCTTGTCACATAATTTCCATTATTTGTGGTGAAAATTTTCAAGATTTATTCTCTTACAGCAACATTTAAGTATATAATACAGTTATTAGCTTTAGTAACTCTGCTGTCCATTAGATGGTCAGAAATTGTTAATCTTATAACTGGAAGTCTGTATACCCTTTGATCTTGCCACCCCCCCTCCCCCGCCATCTCCCAATCCCTGGTATCCACTACCCTGTTTCTCTGAATGTTTTTTTTTTAGATTATGTATTTAAGTGTTATCATATACTACTTGTCTTTCCCTGTCTGACTTATTTGACTTAGCAAGATGTACTATTTTAAAGTATCTTATTTCAAAATGCAAACAACTAAAATGTTTCATCTACTCATATGAAGACATTAAAGGAATATGTAATGTCATGGATGCCTTTTATAATGAAGATTATGGATGACAAAGCTAAGAACCACTTTATAGACTGTTATACTATGTTTTAATTACTGAAGAGATAGGTTACAAGTGACATTAACCCATTTTATTTAGAAAGTAACACATAAACATGCTAAATTCGTATTCTACTGATAGTGGTTTTTTAGCTATCTTAGTCCATCAAGGACTGTGAAAGGGAGCTGATCCTAAAAGGCTGCTAAATGTAGGGGAGCAAGAGAGGCAGAGTAAGATAATTATAATTAGTTTTCCAGAAGCCTAGGCAAAGCACATTTTTGAGAATAAAGGAATAGAAATGTGAGGGATGGGGGATAATGCCCAAACCCAGAGATCCAAGGATGGTGACATGAATGTTATTTTGTATCATTTGAGAAAATACACTCAGCACCTATTTACAAAGAGAAAGGGCACAGATAGAAAAAAACTAGAAAAGTAAAAGATGAAGGAAGTTCCTTGCAAGATAGACAAAAATGTACGTGAGGAAATTCATGGTTCTTTTTTAATTTAATGGGAAGAGGGGAAGTGTTCCTAGTCTAGCACAGTGGAGAAGATGGGTATCTTTCTTCAGTGAGACATAAACCCCACTTCAATTTCTCAAGTATCAAATACTGAAATTCTAAAATGTGTATTCACCTTTAAAGCATCATTTACTTTGCTGTTTAGTATTCACAAAATGAAAAGACACGCTCACAAAATGAAAATGCTAACATGCCTTCAGAAAAAAATATGAACAGTAGTTTAGTGGAACTAAGCAGATGAAGCTTTCAGAGTTTATTTTTAAAACACTGAGCTACCTCAGGAAAGCATGGCTCACTGGGCACACTAATAACTAGCTTCAACTACCAGCTAAAGTCACTGCGGAATGCCAAACAGTCCTGTCCAGATTTCCCCACAGTGGTTCTTCCTCCTATGCTTTATCCCAAAACCTCCTGCCCTCCTGTAATTCTAAGTTACCTTTTGGGCTGAAATTTCCAGTCATGAGCAATCCATTGGGAGAAGCTGAATAAGAAATCTGATCGTATACTTAAAAAGCCATTCCCTTGTTAAGCCTTTGACTTTGGGCACCTGCCACACCCCACAACTCTAAAATGCCTTTAATCCTTCCACTTACTGGTAGTCTTATAAAATGAAATCTTTCCCAACATTAATGTATGCCCACCCACCCACCTCTCAATTTTATGAATTTGACCATATGGCAAGCAATGCCAGCTTAGAAAATTTCAAAATAGTTTAAAAAGAAAAAGAAAAGCTCTGCCCCTTTCTCTCTTCCACACACAGTAAAGAAGGAGCACTCCTGGCTAGATGTCTGGGTCCGTCTTATAAATGCAATGTTTCTAGAGATCTTTAAAGCCAGCTCTCTTTAAAGCTCTGCCAGATGTGGCTCAGTTGTTTGGGCATCTTCCCACAAAGCGAAAGGTCTCGGATTTGATTCAGGTCAAGGCACATGCCTAGGTTGCAGGGTCAGTCTCTGGTCAAGGAACACAGGAGAGGCAACTGATCCCTCTCTCTCTTTCTCCCACCCTTCCCCCCTCTCTCTAAACATAAGTAAATAAAATCTTTTTTTAAAAAATCAAGGAAAAGTCCTGGTCAGGTGACTCAGCTAGTTGGCGCATCATTCCATGCACCAAAAGGTAATGGGTATGATCCCTAGTCAGAGCACCTATCTTTTTTTTTTTTTTTTTTTTTTAAGATTTTATTCATTATTTTTAGAGAGAAGGGAAGAGAGGGAAGAAGAAAGGGAGAGAAACATCAATGTATATGGTTGCCTTTCACATGCCTCCAGATGGGGACCTGGCTGGAGAACTACCATGCAACTCAGGTATGTGCCTGACTGGGAATCGAACCAGCAACCCTTGGGTTCGCAGGCTGGGGCTCAATCCACTGAGCCACACACAAACTGTTTTTTAATCTTACAACACACCCCAGGAGGAAAATTTCGTTGCTCATTCACAACTGAGCACAATAAAGCCCAAGTTAGCTAAGTAGATAAACTGATATTCTAACCCACATACATTGGACTCCAGAACCTAAATTCTGAAACACTGCCTTTGGGTATCAGGATTATATATGTAAGAGGTGGTCTGCTGTTTGTTCTATTGGGTTGGCCAGATAGTCCATTTAGTTATTTGCATAAAATAAAAGACACATTTTTCACTTTTACCAATTACTTTATTGATTTGGATATTTTGAGTATGTCGGATATCTCCCACATGGTATAAAGTACCTTGTTTTCAATTACTGTCTCAATTTGATAGCTACCAATTTCAACTAGTCTACCCAACCGTGGAGCATCATCCAGGGAGAAATCTCCACCACAAAACTTTACGAATCACTTTTGAATGTCTGATTAGTCACAGCACCTTCTCTATATAAAGTACAACTCTTTTTGTGTGTTCATGTTCAGTTGTGTTATTACCTTTCTTAAACTAATAAAGCATAATATGCTGAAAATGTTGCTTATTTTCTTCCATCTTTATTAAAATGGCTATATAAAAAGTCACCAAATTGGTAAGTTTTTAAAATAATATGACAGCTGTGACAATACAATCTCACAAAATTGTTTTAAATGACAACTAAGTGCTATTAGCCATCTTATGGAAAGAAGCCAAATGAACTTTTTGACCAACCTAATACATTACTACTGATGAACTTGTGCCACCTTTAAACATACTACCCTAAATGTACCTAAATGTATCTAATCATATTTTATGTAATTATAAATACATACAAAGTGATGAGAGAATAACAGGATGATCTGTTGTTTTTTGTGTTTTTATTTATGGTGTTTTTTTGGTCTAATCTTAACATTTCACTATATTTGCTTCAGAATCTTAAGGAAACATAAAACATTACAGGTCAAGTTGAAGTTCTACAATTACTCCTTCCCCAATCTTATTCCCTCTCTTTCCCGGAGGTAACCACTGTCTTAAATTTGGATCAGGGTTTGCATTCCAATGCAAGTTTTTAAACTGCTACTGTCAACCATAGAAAGTGTGATTTTTGCATGTTTTCTAACTTTATATAATGGTATAATAAACATATATCATTCAAAAACTTTTCTTCTCAGCCATGTTAATGGGATCTATTCCACGCTAACCAAAGATGAACAAACAGTTAATCTATTCACCTGATGTTGGACAGTTGGCTTGTTTCTAATTTTCCCACTAATGTGGAAACTTCGTGTACCTGTCTCCTTTGCATAGCATTACAGCATTTCCAGGGTACTGGCTTAGAATTAGAATTGCCACACCAAAAGTAATGCTTCCTTTACCAAATGTTGCCAAACTGCTCATAAAACTGATGTTCAATTCCCACTCCTACCAATAGCAGGACCTATCCATCCTCTTCAACACTTGGTATTGTCAGACACTTTAATTTCTGTCAATATAATGGGTGTGAAAGTAACTCATTTTAATTAGCATTTCTTCAATTAGTAAAGAAATTGGGCATGTCTGCATATTACAAGCTACCATTTTTAAAAAGAAACAACAGTATAGTTAACTAATTATGGAACAAGAAGACAGATGATGTAATATAAAAATGGATATAAAAGTTTTTCCTAAAAATACTCAATGTTGAATTCTAGATAAGAGAAACTGTAAAAAATACACCCCCTTCCCCTGAGGCTTTAAATGTGCTTTCATCTATGCATTTTAGTCATTGTGCTGGTAAAAAGCAGGAGGTTAAATTCAATGATCAGAGGTATCTTCCAGCCCTGGCCTGTCCATGGGTCAGTTGGTTGCAGCGCTATCAGTGAAACAAAAGGCCTTGGGTTTGAATCGGGATCAGGGTACATCCTCAAAGGCTGCAGGCTCAGTCCATGGTCAGGATGTGTGCAGGAGTCCATTTATCAATGTTTCTCTCCCACCCACTCCTCTTTGGAATAAGAAAAACACAGTATTTTAAAAATAGCTACCGGGTGGGGGTGGGGATGGGGTGGGGGTGTCTCCCAACTAAAAATTTAACCTAAAATACAATCAAAATCCTTCTTTGGGTAAATCATGTAACTCCATATATATGAATCAATCAATCAATTAATACATGAATGAATCAGTGAATCCAAGACATACACAGCAACCACAAAATTGCTCTGTATTTAGATAACTTCAATAACTATTTCCTGAATTTGCAGAACTGTACCTGTATCACTTTAGGCACTTCTGAGAAAATAGTATTTTGTGTCTATGAAGCAGAAAAAAAAAGCAAGAAAGACAAGTGGGTAGATGCTTGACTAAATTCCACCTTCCTGTATCCTGAGAATAGAATAAAAGGAAATGCCTTCAATCTTTAGAAATAAGAGCCCCAGAGAGAAGAGATTTCAGATAAATGGCAATTCAAATGAAGAGATGACAAAAGCCAGCTGCTCTGCTCACTCATTTTTAAAAATTAAAAACAAAAAATGTCTCTACATATTTTACCAATTAGAAATTGAGTTAATAACTATTATTTTTAAGAGCTTAGTATTATAACATTGTAAAAACTTTTGCAGAATTTAAAGACTAACACAAGAAACTCCCCCATATCTTTTATAAGATTCACCACTTTTTCACTTTTTTTTTGCCCAATTTACTTTTTATTTTCCTTTGAGTATTTTTTTGGAACCATTTGAGAGTAAACTGAAAAAATACCTTTTTTAATAGCATGGTAAGCCTATTAATTATTTATACTTAAGCTATCAAAACCCCTTACATCTGGTTTGGAAAAGGCATTTTCCCATTAAAAAAATGAACAAGCAAAGTTTTAAGTGGCAGGAGTTAAGTATCTATGCAATACAGGTTAAATAGGGCAGTGGATCATAAACTCCGCTTTAGATGAGAATCATGTAGGAATCTGTTAAAAATACTGATGCCTGATTCTCATCCCAAATACTCTTATTTAATTAGTATGAAGCATACCTTACACACTGGAATTTTTTTAACTATCCAGATGTGCACCAAAGTTCTCAAACCAGTCTTAGGGACTAAGTATCAACACACAATTTGAAATACTGCTTCCAGCAAAATGTTACAATTCCAAGCCACTGAAAATAAACAAGGAAAACAAATAAGAAAAATACAATCAAATTGCAAGGCAGAAGCTCTGAACATGCTATTTTAGGTAAACACTTATTGTTTGCTTTTGGTGCACTGCTCTGGGGCTATAAGATGTAAAAAGGGCATATCAAAGCCAGGAAATAGGCAACACATAACTACAGCAGAAGGCAGTAAGTACTTTATTAAAAACATTTTAGGACTAATAGGAGCACAGAATATATTTATTTTGAAGAATCACAGGAATGGTTAATGGTCCCCCAAAGAAAGTAACATCTGAGGTCGTCATCATTAAAGGACAAAGAGGACTTGACTGGGAAAGACTGAAGTAGAGGGACAGAGCATTCTGAGAAACAACATTAGCAAGAACCCTGTGCTACAGTAACGTTAGATAATGATCATTGTTCTGGTAAAACCCCAAACATGGATGAGTGAAATACAGGTCGTAGCACATGGATAAATCTTGTATGTAGGACCCAATGCAACTCCAATCTGAATTTTAAGGATTAGGTGTATTTAACAGTGCCTGGCACATAGGTAAGGGGAGCATTCGTGCCTCTCAATCTCCCTCTTTATTTCTCTGGCTTTCAAGAAATAAAACTACAAGGTAAATGAATAAAATTCAAAAAATACAGAAAAGTATAATTATAAAAATGAAGTCATCCATAATTATACTACTTAAATAACTACTGTTGATATTTTAAGAAACTCCTTACTAAAGTTGTTTGTCAGTCCAGATATTTTACACCATAGTACAAAAGAAAGAATTCTATAGAAACAACAACAAAGCCCTCAGCAATTATCCCTACAGATTTACAGGAAGATCAGTTAAAGGTGCAATATGGCTACAGCAGCCACTAGAGGGTGGCCAAGTCTGATATATCCATTACCCTCCCCTACTTGCTCAAAAGCTCTTAATTGAGTGACATTCAAGATAGAATGTCTGGACACTAACACCTTTAAAAAAAAAAAAAAACAAAGATTTTACGTGTACTTTTAGAGAGAGGGGAAGGGAGAGAGGCAGAGAGGGAGACAAACATCAATGTATGGTTGCCTCTCACTTGCCTTTCACTTGCCTCTAGCCACAGACCTCGCTGGAGACCTGGCTTGCAACCTCATTACGTGCCCTGGCTGGGAATCGAACCAGTGACCTTTGGATTTGCAGGCTGGCACCTTATCCACTGTGCTAACCAGCCAGGGCTGGACGCTAATACTTCTTACATAAAGATTAAAAATTAGTTTCAAATAGAAAGGATAAATTCCTTCAGGGCAATAAAGTGTTCATTAAAATACCAAATTTGGCTTCCTGTATACTTTACTCTGCTTTTTGGTAGCAAGATGCAATTTCTCCAATAGGAATGTATTACACAGCACACAGTAGCATTCTACCACTGCCTGCCCAATAACCCTTTGATGTACTAAAGCATACTCAGCCAAAAAGCTCAATTCTGAATACTTCTACAGAATGTGCCTCAAAGTACTGTTATATCCCAATGATCAAATATCAAGAATTGAGAATATCTTCTTCTATATTTTCAGCTTTCATATTATAATTTCAGCAAAAAATTAAATGGCATGATATGATTATAGCTAATGTACCCCTTGTTAAAAAGGTTAAAACCATTTTGAAGATTTACATAAAATATAATGTAAAATCATAATTATCCTAATGACATAATCTGATCATATTTTAAGTATAACACAGATTTCTAAACAACCAAGAAACCAATTAATATAAAATAATTGTGCTTCAAATTGTGGAGAATCAAATTATGTTCTGAGAAATAAGGGTTACAAAGCAAAATGAAACAACATTTGGGAAAAAAACCCACAGGACTTCATCCCACTTGGTGCTTTTAACACAAGTGCCACAAAATATCCACATCCATTAAAAACAAACTTTGAGGAAATGCAAAGTAAAGCCATAACGGGGTATCACCACACCTTCACTGGGATGGCTAATATTTGAAAAGACTGACAATACCAAGTGTTGAGAGGGATGTGGAGTAATTTGAACTCTCCATTATTGGTGGGAATGCAAACTGGTATAGCCATTTAACAATTTGGCAGTTTCATATACAGTTAAACATATACTTGTCAAACTTTATCATATATAATACAGAAATGTGTCTCTTGTGTATTTATGCAATAAAAATAACATATTGTATTGACACAATACAATAACCTATACTCAAATGTTCACAGTAGCTTAACTCAAAATAGTCCAAAACTGAAAGCAATCCAACTGTTCATCAACTCAACAAACTGTGGTAAATACGTACAATGGAAACCAATGAAAAGGAACAAAATACTGAAACATGCAACAAATAAATGAATCCCAACAATATTATGCTAAATGAAAGAAGCCAGGCACAAAACTAAATGCTGTACCTACTTCCACTGACATAAATTTTTAGAAAAAGCAAAATAATAGTGACAGAAAGTAGGTCAGTGATTGTAAGGCACTGAAGGTGAAGGAAGAGGGTGACTACAAAGAATTATAAAAAAGTCTTCTGGGATGATGGAAATGCTTGTACTCTAATTACACTACTGTTTACATATGTCAAAACTCTTCAAAGTACACTCTTAAAATCAATAAAGGTTATTTTAAAGAAATAACTCAGAAAAGGCTAATTTAAAATTTCATTAAAAACCTACAAAATAAAGCGATTCTAACAGTTAATAACTGGTGGAGATTTGCTAAATAAATCAGAAGAAGAATGCAGAGAGACAGTTAAAAGGAATCCATACATAAGGGAAATAATTTTTTTCCTTTGTATCATTTAAAGGACCCATAATGTTTATAGGTTCCTGCATGTAAAGATATACATATATGTACATGATTTGCACATGTACAGGTGGTAATGATTCCACCATTTACAATGCAGATAAGCATTTGGCATCCATTGCTTACTAAATATGTTAAGTCTGGACCATGTCTCCTTATCACTGTTCTCTCATGGTCTCACTGTCCAGCCAAGGAACCCTAAGGAACAAAGCCTAGCTTTCCCAAAACTGTGTGTCCAAAATCTTCATAAAATAGGAATGCAGTAATCCGTTCACTCCATCTCTAGGGTACGGCATGGGAAGCACCAAAATGACCTGTTTCCTATACTTTATCTCAAAGTCTAAAATCTCTATCAAGAGTCACTCTTGAGTTATTAAATAATGTTCGTGAGATCTATAGCTATTATACAAAGTACGTGGTTAAGGATCTACATTAAGCATAATAAAAATTAATATGGTTTGTGGGTACAGAATTTCTTTTGGGGGAAATGAAAATGTTCTAAATTTAGACTGTGATGACATGACGGATGCACATCTTCTCTTGTGAATATACTAAACACTACTAAATTGTAAACTTTAAACGTAAATTTTATCTCAAAAAAGCCATTTTAAAAAAAGTCAACACAGTTTATCATGTTAACTTAGAACTGGACACTGGAACCAGAAAAGTTTTAATGTAGCATGAAGGCAATGGTTAATTACTGAGGAAAAGATAGGTATCAGAGGGAGCATCAGTGACCTCTGGGACAGGAATGTGGAGAAGAAAGAAGAGAGCATACTACATTGGCTCAGGGTTGAGACAGTAAGCTCAGGAAGAAACGCTTAAAGAATTCCTAATGCACTCCAAGTCTGGTTCTGAACATCTATCCCAAATATAAATTTGTTGCTTTTCTCCCAACTATTAATACTAATGTTGTTTCTTTCTTCTCCCTCTTCAATTACATGATCATCAATTTTTTTTCACCTATTAAAGCATTTTAGCTAATTTATTTCTTCATCTATGAAATTGCCCTAAACAATGTAAAAATTGGATAAATAACCACAGAATATTAAGAACTTTGAGGCCTTGGCTGGTGGCACAGTGAATAAGGTGCCGGCCTGCGAACCCAAAAGTCACTGGTTCAATTCCCAGCCAGGGCACATAACCAGGTTGCAAGCCAGGTCTCCAGCCAGCTCTGTAGGTGGAGACAGGTGAAAGGCAACCACACACAGATGTCTCTCTCCCTCTCTGCCTCTCACCCTTCCCCTTTCTCTAAAAATAATAAAATCTTTTTAAAAACTTTCTTAAACTTCTTAAAGAAAAAAAAACCCTTAAGCAACACATTGCCTACTTTCCTATTTTTACAAAGAAGGCACAGCAAACATGACTTGCCGAAGGTTATCACCTTAAAATGGAGTAAAAACTAGACAGATTTTGAATTCAATGCTGATTTTATACTATCAACATACATCACCTTTCTTTGAAGTTCACAAGGAGTGTAATCATTTCTTATTAACATATAATCACATATATGTACAAAATTCTTTATATAAGTATAAAAATTTTTAATCATGGATATATGTGTGAAATTCTTTATACATAGAAAATGTTTTTTCAACTCTATCCCCGAATAACTATAAGATAGCCAAATATGATATAGGTACACCCAATATATCAATATTGTGACTCAGACTCAATTCAATTGGTAACAGAAAGCTTCACTATCAAGCTGCAGATTTTACCAGAATGAAATCATTTTTTTTAAGATTTTATTTATTACTTTTTAGAGAGAGGGGAAGGGAGAAAGGCAGAGAGACATCAATATATGGTTGCCTTTCACCTGCCTCCAGCCACGGACCTGGCTTGCAACCTGGTTATGTTGCCCTGGCTGGGAATTGAACCAGCGACCTTCAGATTCGCAGGCTGGCTGAAATAATAAACTTTAAGTCCATATTCTTTTCCAGGTTCTGAAACAATCATAAACTAAATGTTAGTTACATAAATAAAGGACAGCCCCACAGGAACATTTATCTCCAAATGTGACGTTGCATTTAAGATTCGCCAGCTATCTTTCATATTCTGCTAACAAACTAGAGGAAGTTAAGCTAAATTAACAGATGAAAATAGAAAAGTTAGAGCTTTTTATAATCTGTCATTACTATATTCCCAATGAGGCTCTAACAAACTAAGAGCTGCAGATGAAAGCAAAGGCACACTCATGTGCAATCCAAGATGGTGGAGGAGTAAATGGAAGCTACACTAATCTCCCAGGACCAACTGGAATCACAACTAAATTGTAGAGAAAGCATCGTGAATAACCAACTGATTACCAGCTAGAGAGAAGCCTTATAATAAAGGACAGAGAGAAGAAAACACTTCACCACAACGTGAATGGTAGGGAATGTGGAGGCATGAGAAGGTTCGCTGGCTGGGCTCCCACAGGGCGTGTTGCAACTGGAGTTTCGGAGTTACAGCTGACAGAGGGTTTCCCCATGAGAAATATGGGGTCTTACCAACAAGCTGGGCTCCAAGTCTACAGCACAACAGCTGAGAAAGGAACTCAGATTCTAACATCCAGCTATGAAAAACAGCAGGCTTTCTGTCTCTCCAGGAGAGATGACTAGAGACTCACAGAGCCACTTAAAGGGCCAGCACACAAAATTTCAATCGCAGCCAAGTACCTGGGCTCTGGCAGAGGGAAGGCAGAGTGGAGTAGTGATGCTTGAGGAGTGCCTGGGGTTGGTGGCTCTGGGGAAGAAAACTTAAGAAAATGTTATCTGGATCCCTATGCTGAGTTATTTCCCAGAGCACAGAAGCAAACTTTCTCGTGCTTCTATCCAAGTGCCATCAGCCTGTGAGAAAGCAATAGCCCTATTCACAGGAATTACCCTGCCCCACTATGAAGCTTAAGCTGAGCTGCTGTTTACAGCTTGATGCTGTACCACTGACCAGAACGGTTAGAGAAAAGACAAAGCAGCAGCCAAAATGAAAAGACAAAGAAACAGACCGCCAACGAAAGAACAAGAAATGTCTCCAGAAGAATAACTAGATGAAATGGAAGCAAGCAATTTATCAGATAGAGTTTTGAGTAATGAATGTAAGTATACTGAAAAGCATGGAAAAAACCCACAGAATCTATAACCAGTCAGAAATAAATGGAGTATCTAAATAAATAATACGCTGGAAGTTAACAAAGAGTAGGTTAGATGAAGCATATGAGCAAACCAGTGATTTGGAAGATAAGGTAGAAAAAGACACCCAGGCAGAGCAGCAAAAAGAAAAAAGAATTTTAAAAAATGAGGAGAGCTTAAGAAACATTTGGACAACATGAAGCCTAACAACATCCACATCATGGGAATATCAGAAGGAGAAGAGAGCGAGCAAGGGATAGAGAATCTATCTGAAGAAATAATTACCAAAACCTTCACTAATCTGGTGAAGGAAAAAAAAACAAAAACAAAAACCATTAGCCCAAGAAGCTCAGAATCCCCAAACAAGTTGAACCCAAACAGGCCTCACTGAGATACATTGTAATTAAAATGACATGGCTTAAAGACAAGGAGATAAATCCTAAAAGCTAAAAAAAGGAAAAGCAGATAGTTATATACAAGGGAACGCCAATAAGACTATTATCTGATTTCTCAACAGAGACATTTCAGGCCAGAAAGGAGTGGCATGAAATATTCAAGGAGACGAAAAGCAAGGCTACTTTATCCAGTAAGCAGCCTTTACAATGGAAGGAAAAATAAGGAGCTTTCCATACAAGAAAACAAACGAGAGGAGTTTATTAACACCAAAGCAATACTGCAACAAATGTTAATGGGGAAAAGGAGGGGAAAGGAATTATGTGGAAAGAGGGGAGGGAGAGGAGGAGGAAGAAGAGTATAAAGAGGTAAAAGAGGAAGTAGCAGAGGAAAATAGTCTAACACTAAAATGGCACTAAATGTATATCAATAGTCATCTTAAATGTAAATGACTTAAATGCTCCAACAAAAAGATATACAGTAGCTGAATAAAAAAATGTGTGTGTGTGTGTGTGTGCGCGCGTGTGTGCGTGTACACACACTACCTCCAAGAGACCCATTTCAGATCAAAAGATACATACAGAGTAAAAGTAATGGGATGTTATATCCAACAAAACAGACTTTAAAATCAAGACTACAGTAAGAGACAAAGAAGGACATTACATAATGATAAAGAGAACAACCTAACATGAGGATATAACCTTAGTAAACATTTATGGGCCCAACATAGGAGTACCTAATATGTGAAGCAAATCTTGATGAACATAATGGGAGAGATCGACAGAAATATAATGATAGTCAGGGATTTTAACACCCCATTAAATTCAATGGATAGATCTTCCAGACAGAAAATCAACAAGGAAACAGCAGCCTTAAATGACACTCTAGAAGAAAACATAGCCAACAAAATCTCAGACATTGTTCATAGCAATTTATCAAATTTATCTCTCTAGACAAAGGAAACCAAAGAAAAAACAAACAAATGGAGCTGCATAAAACTAAAAATTTTTTGCATAGCAAAGGAAATCATCAACAAAATTTAAAAAGCCACGGAATATATTTGCCAATACAACTGATAAGCGGTCAATACCCAAAATTTATAAAGAACTTACAAAACAACACCAAAAAAAACAAACAAACCCAGTGAAAAATGGACAAAGAACCCAAATAGACACTTTTCCAAAGAGGACATACAGTTGGCCAATAGACATATGAAAAGATGTTCAATGTTACTGATCATCAGGGAAATACAATAAAACCACAATGAGGTATTACCTCACACCGGTCAGATGACAACTCATCAACAAATCAACAAACAGTAAGTTCTGGCAAGGATGTGGAGAAAAGGGAACCCCAGTGCACTGTTGTTGGTGGGAATGCAGACTAGTGCAGCCACTGCAGAAAGTGGTATGGAGATACTTCAAAAAATTAAAATGGATCTGTCGTACGACCCAGCAATCCCATTTCTGGGAATATATCCAAAAGAACCCAAAACTCTAACTTGAAAGAGCATAAGCACCCCTATGTTCATTGCAGTATTATTTATAATTTCCAAGGTATGGAAGCAGCCCACGTGTCTATTAGTAGATGAGTGGATAAAACAACCATGGGACATTTTATACAATGGAATACTACTCAGCCATAAAAAATAATAAAATTTTACCCTTTGCAACAGTATGGATGGACCAGAAGAACATTATGCTAAGTGAAATAAGCCAGTTAGAGAAAGACAAATGCCATATGATTTTACTTATTATGCTAAGTGAAATAAGCCAGTTAGAGAAAGACAAATGCCATATGATTTTACTTATCTATGGAATCTAATAAACCAAACTAACAAGGAAAAGGGGACAGACTCATAGGTAGAGAACAGGATGACACTAATGGAGGGGCAAGTGAAGGGGTGGAGGGATTGAGCAAAAAGGAAAAAGGACTCATGGACATGGACATCAGTGTGGTATCTGCTGGGGTAAGGGGGCATAAGGGAGCTAAATGGTAATGGAAAAAATACAATAAAGATTAAATGATAATTTAAACATTTTTTAAAGAAAAAAAGAGTAAATTCACACCACTGAATCTGAATTAATCCAATGAAAATGATGCCATTATATACAATCTTTCAAAATCCAGTTAGAGTCTTATGCTGAGACTTTGCCTTCAGAAACAGCCAGTACCACATGGCCAGTTACCTCATTGAAATTAAACAAAGTGACACTTTTTCTCCACACCATCTTTCCCCTAAATATTCTCATTTCATCAGGAAGACCTAAATAAATGATAAAAACTTTGTATTTTAGGGAAGATACGCAACTGCAACCTATTGTTAGTCTAGACACTGATCACACAGTTTGTAACTTCAAAAGCATTGCGATAACCACTGGTCATAAAATCTGCTCCCTTAAAATACGTCCAGGTTAAAACAAAGATAAGTCTCTTTGTTCATGTGTGAACACAGCTGGAAAGAGGAGACATAATTTGGCCCAGGAATTTCTTGGGAAATCTCTTCCAAAGTAACCAAATCAAACCCACTTCCAAAACAAAATCTAGATGGCTGTTACATATTATAGATTATGGCAGGGACCTATAAGAGTTCAGGATACAGTTTTGGCAGGCTCTTGAAAACTAACAGATAGATGTATGATTGAGATTTGGAAGATGGCTTTGTCTCTCCAGATAAAATCATTTTCAGATGGTGTTAACCCAGGAGACTGCAAGGTGGGAAATGAATAAAAGTTTCTTGTCTAACCTGATATCCAGCAATGCTTTGGAAATTACTTGTTGCTGAGGGAGTAAGAGAAGAACTCCAGCACCAAAAGTGCAGGTAGGATGTTAAAAAGCATTTGTCCTTTGTCAAGATGCCACCCAACCCCTTTCACATGAAAATGCTGGCATAACAAATCACACACTCTTAGTGAAGAGGTTTATTAAATGTTTTTTCTTTAAATTTTACTTTACTTATTTGATTAATAACATATTCACAGAGCTCAAAATTCAAAAGATGTAAGAAGGTACACAATGAAGACTCCTTCCGCTCATTCTCCAATCATTCCGTTCTTCCATAGAGGGCAATTCAGGTACTTAATGCTTACTGACAACCAGGTATAAGGGAACCAATTCCAGTACAGGAGTAAGCTTTGAACAACGCTTGCTTGAATTTCCTTAAGGGAATTCTTAATTATAGGGTACTAAAGGCCTGAACCCTGTATACAAACATAAAGGAATGGCTACACATTTGAATACCCATTACTAGGAATTCCTCTGTGACTGTTACAGATCATAATTCCACTCAGCAGGTCTAAACCTATGACCTTCAATGGGCCTTTAAAAGTGTGCAATCTTTTGTACACTTTTAAAAGTGACTGTCTTTGTGTAAGTACTAGTCAAAGTCCTAAAAGAGCTTTCATCAAGAAGATTACACTTACACTAGCAGTAAAACTGTATGTAGAGAGGAGGGCAAAGAAAAATAGAAGTATGAGGGGTGAGGAGATGGGAAAAGGGACACAGGGTGAGAATGAGGATCTCCCTGTTGTCAGACATATCCAACAGAGCAGAGACCTCATGTTCAAGATATGCACTGTAAACAGAGCCTTGAAGCTGGCTAGGCTGTTTGTTACTGTGTATTCCAAAAAACAGTGATGCAAATTTCTTCATGCTTAAAAAATGTTCCTCTCTTTGCAATTTTGCCTAGGCTTCCCTGAAAATAAAATTAATCCTGAAGCCCTGGCCTGTGTAACTCAGATGGGTGGGCATCATTCTGCAAACCAAGTTTCATAGGTTTGATTCTGTATCTGGGCACATGCCGGGACTGCAGGTTTGGTCCCCAGTCAGACACATGCAAGAGGTACACAACCGATGTTTCTCTCTCATGTCAATATTTCTCACCTTTTTTCTCCCTCCCTTCCACTCCTTGTAGAATATTTTTAAAAACTGACCTTTAAAAAATAAATAATAAATTAATCCGAAAAGATAAGCCTTAAAAACAACTTCCTTTAGATATACTAATTGATAATTATGTCATATTATTATTAATTTTGGTCTTAAAGCACTCTGCACTACACTTGTAGGCTAGTCTATAGTTGCTATTTTTAACAACCTATTTTCTCTAATAATGCTCAGTTATATAACACTAGTTAATTAGGTAAGACAAAGGCTACGTGAAAATTACCTAATTGAAAACCTTGCTTTCAGAAAGGTCCCCTAAAGCAGTTCCAAGTTTGCTATGCATGTGAATCACCCTGAGAGCTTGTTAAAGTGCAGGTCCTGATTCAGCAGATCTGGTGTGGTGCCTGAGATTTTTCATTTCCAGCAGCTCCCAACTACTGCTAACACATAGCTGGTCCCTAGGTTATACATGGAGTGGCAAGGCCCTAAATCATCCTTCAAGATTTCAACTTATCTTTTCCACAATCTCAGGAGAACAGTTATTTGTGAATACAGTAATTCAGTATGGCAATGTACACCACCCACCTTTGTGAGTACCTACTGAAATTGATTTGGGTTGCTTTCTTAGTTGTGTTCTAATTTTCTATAAGCCTCTCTAGTTGTTGAACCTAAAATTAATTAAAATTATTATTCTACAGCAGTGCTTACCATCAGGCAAGAATCAACTATGAGCTACAATAGGTTAACATCATAATTTTTCATTTTAAACTGTCATAGTATTGTTCAAGTTAATTATATCACTTGATTAGTAACTCCTAAATCCCACGCCATGGACCGAGTAATGAAATTTTTCACAGTTAAATAAGAGTAAGGACAATATTAGTTTTTCATAAAGGTAAATGTATTCTACCATTGTTACATATTACTTTTGTTATAGTTAACTTTATTTTTAACTCCATCTTGTTGACTTTCTCTTTAAATGTCCAACTGAATAAAAGCTGGTAAGCCTATGTTGGTCATTTTCCCTTCTCTCTCTTTTTTTTAAGACATTTTTAAAATTTATTATTTCCACCACAGAGAGAGGAAAGGAGAAAGGCAGAGAGGGAGAGAATCATCAATGTATGGTTGCCTTTCACCTGCCTCCAGCTAGGGACCTGGCTGGAGACCTGGCTTGCAACCTGGTATGTGCCCTGGCTGGGAATGGAACCAGCAACCTCTGGGTTCACAGGCCAGCACCTTATCCACTGAGCCAACAGCCAGGGCTCTCTCTTCTTAAAAACAATATAATGTAAAGTAAATTCTGAGAGCTGCCTAATTCAAATAATTTCTCCATTCCTCTCCTTCTCTGGGATCAGGAGATGCTGAACTCTCAATAAATGGAGGGGGGCAGGTGTGTGTATGTTTTTAAGCCTAGGAGCAATTAGAATCCCTCCTGGCAATTTAAAGTCCTCCCTTCTGATCCCCAGTTTGTGACATTATTTACTAATGGAAGTATGCTGACTTCCTCAGGTGATTCTGGATTGGGGAAACAATGTTAAAATACTTAAGACACACTATGTGAGACAATTCCTCAGCTCCTTGGAATTGTGACAGCCTTTTATTTCAAGGAATGCATTCTTCTCGTTCCTCCCTCCTCTCTGAACAATCCAGAGCTGACAATCAGTCAAAAAAATCTCTGCTCTGCAGGCTGAATACAATGATGGTGTTATGCATAAGTCTTGTTTTCTGTGAGCAGAAGTATGTGGATGAGTTTTGTGCCCTGTGTTATTCATAACAGAAAGAAGATATGTTTTACCTAGGAACTAGCACGTTGTTTTACATTAATAGCACTGAACGAGGATAAAGCACACAAAACAGCAGTTTCTAAAGAAAACCTAGTTTATATTTAGTTTAAAAAGGACAGCCTCTTAATTATGCAAATTTCACAAGTTCTGTATTAAAAATATCAGAATTGTTCAATGTGAAATAAAATTAGTGTGAAATTTTTCACCATCTCACATTCTATTGCATTAAATGTAGAGACACAGAAGAGCTGGTCAATTTAATTTATATCTTCTGTTACTAAACATTAACCTCAGGTCCATTAAACTCACTTTCTCCAACTCCTTCACCCCCATAAGACAATATATAAAAATTGTATACTATGTGTCAATAATGGGAAGATGATGACCTTTCTCTGAGACATAATGCAAGTTGAAGCTGTCACTACAGAAAACCAAAGTAACAGTAACCCATTAGCAGGGCGGCCTAAGAGCTACATCATGCAGGGGACAGCTGCCGAAGCAGCTGGCTCTACCTTCATCTAAGTTCATTTAATACATCACGAGATGACTCTTCTGGTTCAATAATATGTGATTACCTAATTAATAACTTTTTAAAAGGCTTTCAAAAGACCAGAATTATGGGTTTAATAAACCTGCCAAATGTGTGTATGTGCTCATGTCCCCTGAGCTATACATTCAATTTAGTGTAGACTGGTAACAGCCAAGCAATCTACTTTACTTCATACATAGCAAAAACAAACAAACAAACAAAACAAAAACAAAACTATAAAACTACAGGAATACTTTTAAATCTATCCTGTTCTAGAAACCTGATCAAATTAATACTTTATAGTTGTAATATCCTCCTCTTGGTAAGTCACATATTATTAACTATGCAGAATATAGTAACTGTATAATAATTAAAACCTTTTTTAAATTCATCATAATAAGAATGTGATTATTTGATTTAATGTGTTCCTATGCTTATATAACACTGTACAAATGGAAACTTATTTGTCATAACTGGCAAAGGAAGAAAAATTACTCTGATTTCAAGGGTGTTTTGAGAAAGATAGCTCTGTCAACATTTTCCTATTTATAATGAAAATTCCATCACAATGTGAAAATACACATGATCATAACTTACTTGAAATCAAATAAAAAATTACACAGTTCTTACTCGATTCTACTACACAAAACCCTAAAATGGTCATAGTCTTAAACTTGCACCATCACACAGCACAGCAGCAAGAGAATCAGACTTAATAAAGTTGGTACTTGCCTGTTAAAATCTAGACTACACCTTTGACTTCAGTGACTTAGTTATAATTATGCTTTCAGAAATCTATGTTAAATACTTTTGTCTAAAAAAGATACAAAGGTACAAAACCTGTTTTTACCCATTCCTATCTGCTCCTTCCTCCTCCTCCTCCTTCTCTCTCCTTCCCCTTCTCCTCCCTCTCCCCTCTTCTCTCATTTATTTACTCTCTCCCTCTCTCTCTCAGAAAGCCCAAGAGAAGTGCATGACTAGTTCTGAATCTAAAGGAAAAAAACAATCAATATGGTGTGTAAAAAATAAAGAGTAACTGGGCTGTTCAGGAGACTTAAGTCACCAACCTGGACCTGCAACTCACTAGCTATGTGAGACAGATTTGTTTCATTAACTTCAAAGTAAAGGAGCAGAAAGTAGTTTCATAAATAATTTTAAACTATTGATTCTTCCCCCTTCCTAAACAATGGACATGTGATGGTACCATGGCCATGAATTAAAATTTAAGTATATTTTCAAAATACTTTAATATATATATTTTTTATTCTCACAAGAATTCTATGATACAGACAATAGGTAATATTATTATCATTCTACAAAAAAGTAAGCTGTTTTTAAGAGTGGTTAAATTACTTACCCAAGAGCCCAAAACTGACAGGCAGCTTGTAAATCTTGTTTAAGAGTTCCTTCTACTACACTATGTGATTCTGATCTAGAAAAGTTGGGTGTTATTAAAAGTATATTTTTGGCAATCAACTGTTAGTTCTTATTGAAAAATGTAGTAATATATACCTATACTCATTTTATATACTGACACTATAAAGAAATTAAGGATTGATTGCAAAGAATTATCCTTAGAAACCATCTGTCAATGTCTGACATCTATTGGTAAAGATATTAAACCCCATCTTTGAGGCTTCAGGACTCTTACTCAAAAAACTGTTGAGACAGATCTAGCCAGTATGAGTATATATATATATATACTCTCTTCATAAGAGAGCTCAAAATAGAACTATCTTATGTGGAGCTCCTGGGGTTTGAAATGGCACTAAAGAAATTTATCAAAGATTCTCTGCAAATCTGCTGGGCAGACTCTTATTTTCCATCTTCCTCATATAAAAACTTCAAAGCCACTGCTCTTTCAGAAGCTGATTATCTTCATTGAAGACAGACCATCTCTTTTTGTTACAGGTTGAACATTTCACAATTCATACATACTTCCACTAATTTTTGATGCCAAGAAAGCTCCAACTTTCATAGCTAGAAATGATGATAATGTTTTTCTAGTTCAAGATCTGTAGAGACTTTGTGTAAGTCCTGGATGACTATGGACTGAACCCCCAGAAAGAACTGCCACTCTTTTTCCAATCTGGCATATCTTTACCACATCTGTTATACAGCTGGACATTTAATGGAAGAGATAAGCATTTTACCTTTAAATGGTTGAAAATAAAGGCTGAAAATTATCACTGGAAGCTCATTTTCCCCAACTATTCTTTTTCTGAAATAATGTGTGTTAAGCTAAAGTCAAGTTTGAAGGTTATAAATTTGTATGTTGCACATTCAGGTATTAAACATTTAGAATTATAGAACCAAAAGTACATATGAAACATTTGTGAGTTACAGTCAAGATGGAGGTGTAGGCAGATATGGCTCATCTCTTTGCACAACCACAACAAAATTACAACTAAAATACACAACAACCATCAGGCAGAACCGTCAGAAATCAAGGTGAATGGAAGTCTGACCATTATGGAATTACAGAAACTACCTCCACTGAGATGGGTAGGAGGATTGCAGACATGTTATGGGCTGGTCCTCACCTATATATGGTAGATAAAAGTTCAGCAGGGATATCTCAGGAGTTAGGAGTCCTAGCCCCACACCAGGACCAGGGTTCCAAAGCCAGGAAGATAAGTCCCTACAACTCTGGCTGCAAAATCCAATGGGGATTGAGTCAGTGGAAGAAACTTCTGGAGCCCCAAGCAGTTCCTCTTAAAGAACCCACACAGAGCCTCACCTACTCAGGCTCACTCCTTCTAAGCTCTGGCACCAGTAGCAGCTTGAAAGGCACCAGTGGCATAAAAGGAGAAACTGAAGTGTCTCAAATCAAAGCAACCAGAGGCCACTTTCTCCTTCCGAATTCCTCCTCTCCAAAGAACCAGCAAGCTGGTGCCTTATCTGAGACTCCATCAATCTAGGTAACACTGTTTTGACCCACCTTAAATATCCCCAGTATTCAGTCCCATGCAATTTAGGGGCAGGTCTTGGCTCCTGCTTCACAACTTCCAAAAACTATCAAACAAGCAACAGCTAGCCTCAGTGAGGCCCAGGCCCAGCATTACCAGCAGCCAGCTTAGATTCACAGCTTGGTTTCACCTGGGAATCTCCAAACCCAACCCAAGTGGCAGCCATCTCAGACTGCTTCACAACCCAAGCAGTGTGCACCAGGCAAAACACAGGTCGGATCTGATCTTGGCAAGATCAGATGAGCCAAGAAACCCCAAAGCCAGCACACTCAGTAGACAGCTACAGACCATGCTGGAACACCACTACCCTGCCCCTGCACAGCTGACCTTCCATGGAGGACAGAGGCTGGCGGTCAGTGGTCACAGTCAGTCCTTGCAGCTGAGTAATTCCCTTCCACTGATATGCCAATAGCTACCAGGGATTCACTACAAAAGGAAAGTGTACTCAGCCCACAAGAAGGGCACACCACAAGTACCCAGCTTGGATGATAGGGGAGGCTGTGCTACTGGACCCTACAAAACACCTACTACATTTGGCCAAATACCAAGACACAGGGTCAAACCAGCTCTACCCAATACACAGAACAAACACAGAGTGGTTGCCAAATTGAAGAGGCAAGAAAAATATGGCCCAAATAAAAGAAGAGATCGAAAGCCCAGAAAAAGTACTAAGGTAAACAGAGAGAGCCAACCTATTAAATGCAGAGTTCAAAACACTGGTGATAAGGTTAAGGTTGCTCAGAGAACTCACTGAATACGGCAACAACATAAAGAAAAAAATGAAGTTATACAAAGTAAAATGAAAGAAAAATATACAGGGAACCAACAATGATGGGAAAGAAACTAGAATTCAAATCAATTATTTGGAATAAAAGGAAGAAATAAACATTCACCTGAAACAGAAAGAAGAAACAAGAATTAAAAAAACACAAAGGGGATTAGAAATCTCCAGGACAATTTTAAGTGTACCAACATCTACATCATAACCATGTCAGAAGGAACAGCAAGAAATGGAAAACTTATGTGAAAAAAATAATTAAAGTAAACTTTTCTAATTTGGCAAAGGAAATAGACATGCAAGTACAGGAAGCACAGGGGATCCCAAACAAGTTGAACCCAAAGAGGAACACAACAAGACACATCATAATGAAAATGCCAAAGGTTCAAGATAAAGAGAGAATCTTGAAAACAGCAAGTGAAAAAAAGTGTGTTACCTACAAAGGAGTTCAAATAAAACTATCAGCTGATCTCTCAAAAGAAACCTGGAAGGCAAGAAGGAGCTGGCAAGAAGTATTCAAAGTGATGAAAAGCAAGCACCTACAACCAGGATTACTCTATCCAGCAAAACTATCATTCAGAATAAAAGGGCAGATAAAGTGCTTTCCAGACAAGGTAACGTTATGGGAATTCATCATCACCAAGCCATTATTACACTAAATGTTAAAGGGATTTATTTTAGAAAAAGAAGATCAGTCCTGGTTGGTGGCTCAGTGGATAGGCACTGGTCTGTAAACCCTAAAGTCACTGGTTCGATTCCCAGCCAGGGCATATAAGCAGGTTGCAAGCCAGATCTCCCGCCAGGTCCACAGCTGGAGGCAGTTGAAAGGCAACCATACATTTGATGTTTCTCTCCCTCTCTGCCTCTCTCCCTTCCCCTCCCTCCGGAAATAATAAATAAAATCTTAAAAAAAGAAAAAATCAAATCTACAAACCTTAAAAGGACAACAAACTTACAACTATCGACAACTGAATCTAAAAGATAAAAACAAAAACAAACTAAGCAAACAACCATAATTGGAAGAGAATCATTGACACAGGGATCGTTGGAGGGATGTCAGATGGGAGGGGGAAGGTGGAAGGTGGAAGGTGGAAGGTAGAAGGGAGAGAAAGGGGGAGAAAGGGGGAAATGGTGATTAAGAAGCATAATTGGCAGAGACAAAACAGATAGGGGAGGGGCTATTAATAATAAATAGTACAGGGAAGGATGAAACCAAAGAACTTTCATGCACTACCCATGGATACGAACTAAGGAGGGGGGATATTGCTGTAGAGAATAGGCATATCAGGTGGAGGCAGGCAAAGGGACAAAACTGGAACAACTGTTAACAGCGTAATCAGTAACATATACTTTAAAAAATAAAACACTAGCAGAGATCTAAATCTGGAATTGGATATACTTTTGAAAAAAAGGAGGAAATGTTATTACATTTAGTACTGTTCACTTTCACCTGAGCCTATTCTTGTCAAAAACAAAGTTTTTGCAATTATAGTAATAGTGTGTTTACCTTTATCAGGATACTGCTGTCATAAAGCAACCCCAACAAATGCAAAAGGTGGAAAGAGCAAAGACAGAAGAAAAAAGGTAAAGAAGGAAAGGACTCTTAACAGAGGAAGAACAATGATCACATCTCGTAGGCAGGTAATACAATGCTAAGGGCTATTGTGCTGAAAATCAGATTTCCCCTTTTCTAAGATTCTATCATATATCTACTATCAGAAATCAACTTCACAATACATGAAAGTTTTCTATACCACAAGACCCCAAACTGAATATATCCAAGTTTGAAAACATTAATTTGAAGCCCCTGCCATAATAACCTTTCTCCATCTGCTACATCGAAATCTTGCTATCAAATTTTTAAAATACAGTACTCCAACATTCCTCTAAGGGACCACTGTAAAATGAGAAGGCTGACCCCAGAAAGCTGAATGATGAGCTCTGGTTATTCTTTGGTCTGATATTAAATATTAAAAAATTAATGAGGAAAGCTGAGAGGAAGTAAAAGTTGCCATTCAATATTAAGCCCTAAAGAAAATATAAATTCTAGTGTTTTCATTCAGAATACAGAAAATGCTGGTTAGGGTAGGGAACCAAAGTAATAAAGAGTGAGGGATGCCCTGAGGGTAGAAAGAGATATAAACAGGAACCTTAAAATTCTGCCTGCACAGCTTTCAACAGTACAAGTTTATTTACTCAAATCTTACTAATTCACACTTATAAGCAAATACAATATAAAAGATTTAATAAATGTAAATTAAGTTAAAATACAGCTGAGTTATTCAGAACTAGATTCTAAGCTTCCTGATTGTATTATCTTTGTACTCGTGCCTTCACAGAGCTGGAAAAGGGTTTACTGTTGAACCAAACCTAGTTTACGTTTACATGGACTTATATAACACATATTCTTATAATACTACATTTTGTTCTTTAATTTAAAAAATGACATCATGTTTTTGAATATTCTGTAATACATGCTTATTAACTGGACAAAACTTCCAAGGCTTCCTTTACTTAAAATGTTCACATTTGATGTATTTTACCAAAACATATATCCATCTAGTAAGATAATAAATTAGCTCAATTTATCCTTATCTAGCAATTGCAGACCAAAGATGCTGGTCATAAAAGAAGGGTACATTTTAAGAGAACAACCACTGTCTATTACCTGATAGCCATTGGGTCAGATATGCCAGCATTTCACGTTCAAGGATATTACAATTAAGTTAACTAATCAAATAAAATCAAGCTACTTCCTTCTGATCACTGAGCAATTTGATCTTTGAATTAGTTTTGTTTTCACTTTAGTATGTCAATAATTTCAATGGAGAAATAGTGGAAGCCTAGTACAATTTTAGCCACTTTAATTAAAATCTAAAGATTTAAAGCTGACAGATCTTGAACCTAAAATTTTAGTAAATTTGGGAACTATTCTCATCTACATTTCAAATAACGAGAAAACTAAAATAGAAAATCAAGCATAAAGGCAGCACATAATTTTTAAAACTCCATATTCACTTAATGTGCCAATATTTAGACTAAACATATCAATATTTAGACTAAAAGAAGAACTCAGGCCAACAGCCAAAGCTCATTTCTTTTGAGTACAACTAGTTTTTATTCCCAGGGACAAAGAAATTACCTTTACTTTTATTCTTCTGATTTTCTCTATAGAGCTTGTTGGGAACTATGGGAATGTACAAATACATGTTTATTCATGCTCTAAAAAAGGTTTTCCAAAACTAGATAAATCAAACACCTCCCTACACCTATTAGATCATACAAATTTAGGATATTTACCTATGACCATGGGATAAATTAATGGCTAAGAAAGAACAAATGCTAATATCAAGTGCTTATGATTTTATGACAGGAAAAGTGATACGATACTATATTCTCCAAAATATGGAGCTCTGAACCTCTGGCCAAAAGCCCACTAAAAGATAAGATTCTAATATAGTTTATGTTGTTCTGCTTTGTGGAACGATCCACGAAACAAAATAAATTGAGCAAGACAGGATAAGAGGATGAAGATCATTTTTAAGGGAACACAGATTGTCTCACAAGAAGCATCTGCATCAGCTATACAGTTCTCAGACCTAACTGTAGTTTCAGAAGCGCTCTGTACATTCTAGAAGATTGGACACTAATAGAAATAGACTCATGATGAGGGGAACTGTGAAATAATTTCAGAAATAACTGAATTTTGTCTTTGGGGAATTAAGAATATTATTCAGCTTTGAAGTTGGTATTATCCTATCCAGGTCAACAGAGTATGATTTATTGAAGTAGAATGAATACAGATGAGTTACAATTCTTTCCACAGTTTATTTTGGAAATTACACAGATATTCTCGCATCTCTAAATCACCTTATATCTTAAACATGCTCCCCTTTTACTGTAATTAGAGCATACTTGGAGCTTTATCCAGTGGATCAAAGGACAGTTCAGTGTCTAAAACTCTTTCACTTATAACTACTTTTACTGATAAGAATTATTACACAAAGTAGAAGGTAGGCACATGACCCAAAGTCAGGATTTGTGGACATATTGTTCTTTTATAAACTTTTTTGGAGGGCATGGTAACACTGGTTTCTACTTCTCAATTTCAGAATTATATTTTTAAGGTTTTTAATTAACAGAAGCTACTTTGGTTCTTAGATGTCATTCATATGAGAATCAAACCAGTTCTCATATTGGAACCTCTAGAATCATCACAGGATGCTTTCTGGTTTATTGTCAGGGTCCCCCTGGGAAGGTGTCGGGGCATGGAGCCCAGTGCAGGTCAGACCCAGCCTGTAAGACCTAACTGGAAAGCCAGGAAAGTTGGAGGGCATACAGGCCCCAATACTGTGCCCAAGGGGGGCCCCAGGTGAGAATCTGACCTTGAAAATATTCCACAGGTCCTTTGAAGTCTGCGCCTGTGATCTAAACTCCCTAGGCTTAATTATTGTATCTGGAGCAAATGTTAAAACCTTCACTCACATGTAATCTCATTCTCCCTTAAACTGTATTAACCACCTGGAGTTCTCGGTGTCACCTTATCTAAACTTAACAACTCCCTTCCTCTGGATATTCTTCTGTGGTAATGAATCGTAGTGTGTTCGTGCATCCCCACAACCTTGTGATCAATAAAAACCTCTGGAGGTGGGAAGACAGAGCCTTTGTATATCAGACATTCGCCAGCCTTCTCTTTCCTAACACAAGTTGCCTAAGAAGGTTCATTTCATCTGCAGCACCAAGGGATCCCTGCTGGTCAGGGTCCCCCACAGTTTATCTGAATATGCTTTTATTAATTTTTAAAAAATCCATCAGGAGGTATGTACAAGAAATTCTAGCGGTGTGACACTAAGAAGTATTTCTTTAAAAAAATACTTCAAAAATTTATATGTAGCAAAAAACGCCCACAAATAGCCACAGCAATCTTGAGAAAGAAGAACAAGGTAGGAGGAATCAAAATACCGGACTTCAAACAATACTACAAGGCTACTGTCATCAAAACAGCATGGTACTGGCATAAGAATAGACATATAGATCAATGGAACAGAATAGAGAGCCCAGAAATTAACCCAGGACTCTATGGTCAACTAATATTTGACAAAGGGGGAAGGAACATCCAATGGAGTAAAAACAGTCTCTTCAACAAATGATATTGGGAGAACTGGACAGCAACATGCAAAAAGATAAAACTAGACCACCAACTTACACCATACACCAAAATAAACTCAAGATAGATAAAGGATTTAAACATAAGCAATGCCACCATAAAGGTCCTGGAGAAAAATATAGGCAGTAAACTTTTGGATATCCTACGCAAAAATATGTTTACTGATACTTCACCAAGGGCAAAGGAAATCAAAGAACGAATCAACAAATGGGACTATATCAAATTGAAAAGTTTCTGTTCAGCTAAAGAAAATATCAGCAAAATTCAAAGGGAACCAACGGTATGGGAAAACATAATTGCCAATGATACCTCAGACAAGGGTCTGATCTCCAAAATATATAAAGAACTAATGCGACTCAACACCAGGGAGACACACAGCCCAATTAAAAAATGGGCAAAGGACCTGAACAGACAACTCACTGAGGAAGATATACAAAGGGCTCAGGGGCATATGAAAGAATGCTCAACATCACTAGTCATCAGAGAGATGCAAATTAAAACCACCTCAAATTAAGATACCACCTCACACCTGTCAGAATGGCAATCATCAGCAAATCAACAAACAACAAGTGTTGGCGAGGATGTGGGGCAAAGGAAACTCTCATACACTGTTGGTGGGAATGTAGGCTGGTGTAGCCACTGTGGAAAACAGTATGGGGTTTCCTTAAAAAACTAAAAATGGAACTGTCTTTTGATCCAGCAATTCCACTACTTGGACTATACCCAAAGAATCCTGAAACACCAATTCATAAGAACCTATGCACACCTATGTTCATAGCGGCACTATTTACAATAGCCAAGTGCTGGAAACAGCCTAAGTGCCCATCAATGGATGATTGGATCAAAAAACTTTGGTACATTTACACAATGGAATTCTATATAGCAGAAAGAAAGAAGGAAC
>PVIW01006263.1:0-90436 GCA_004026585.1 Noctilio leporinus | reverse complement strand
GGTGATCAACCAGCCCCAATAAAATCTTGGGGCACTGCGTCTTCAATCACCTTCCTTAGCAGACAACACTTCATGTTGCCAAAGGAATTAAGTGCATTCTCATGACCACTGGAAGAAAATTCTTGTAAGCTTGCTCTGGTTTCCTCTGGACTTTGCCCCATGTGTCTTTCCCTTTTGCTGATTATTGAGTAGGACATGTAAGGAAGGCGAGTATAATGACCAGACAGTATTAAGGACCTGGTTCAGGTTCAAGGGCGAAAATATAAGGAAGAAATGAATAAAGTGAACTGTATGTCTTTTGTTCTCTATGCTTTTGGTATACAGTAGGTGGAGAGTTGGATTTAACTAAAGTTGTTTTTCCAAGTAAATTTAATTAAGAGAGGGGCAAGGAATTTGATGGTCTAAATAATAAAGTAATTCAATTTTTGGACATAAGACTGAAGCTGGATAAGCTTAGGAAAGAGGTGAACAAGGAGCAGCAGGAAAAAGGTGGTTGAGATAATTGTATCTTATCCGGTGTAACTGAGAAAAGGGAGGTACTGGTCAGAAAGACTAGAGGGGTTGGCCACACTGATGATTGTCTGGAATGAGATTATAAAAAGTTGCAGCTATCACTAAGGACGCATTCTAGAAGGTGAATGGCTGAATTAGAGACAAACATAATTAAAAAATGCTGTTCAAGGAACAGAGAGGTTAAGATGCCAAAATAATCTATAGATGCATTGAGACTATCAATAATTTAAAAAAAATATTGGTGGAGAGTGTGACAGTGGACCAGGGGCTAAAATTGTTCAGAATTAAAGGGAACATCCAGGGACAGGGTGATGACAGCAACAATGCATGGTAGTGACAACTTAGAAAAGATCTAAAGCTCAGGAATTTGGAGGAGAATGGACTGTAATCGATAATAAGCTACAAGCAGGGCAGACATTTACCCATTTCTTGAAAAAGGCTTGTAAGGAAAACACAATCATCACTTGAGAGGGTTGTTGGGAAACGCAAGCAACCTCCGGGAAGAGCCAGGTGGAAGAGATGGAAAGGATGATAATGAATACATTTGAGAGGCTACTGGAAGTGTTTCCAGGGAAATGGGGGAAGACAGAGACAGACATGGGTATATATACAAGGTCTTATGGGGATAATATCCATAGTTTTTTGTTTTTATTTTATAGGACACTTCCTGCATATGTGAGTATATAAGTAAACATGTATACATTTACACATATGAAACAATGCCTTAATTCATTATCTGAAATATCTAATATTTATTGAGCATTAATTATGCTCCAATCTCTGTTCTAGGCATTTTGGTATACAGCAATGAACAAGACAAAGTCCTCGGTGTTATGAATTTAACTTAGGGTGTTTGAGACAGTAAATAAGTAAAAATAAGTAAGTTCCCAAAGGGAAATGTTATAATGAAAAGAAATTAAGATAAGGAACTACAATCAAAAGGCAATTTCAGATACAATGGATTAATGAAAATTTAAATGAAACCTGCATACAAAAGATATATAGCACATTTAGATGCACAACTCAAATTTTAGAGGTCACATTTAATACTTAAGGTAAACTATACAAGAATATATCAGTAACTTGGAAGAAAAAAAAAGAATTTAGTGTTCAAAATGTCCAAACATTGAGATTGACTTTACACAGCCAGGTTTAGGATGCCTATTTTGTAGTCTTCTTTCAGCTTTCAGTGATATTTCAGAGGCCTCTGTCTTTTATAATAAAATTCATCAGGAACCTCCATGTCAAATTACTTCTTTTTATTATTCCCATTTCTTTCACATAAGTACTTATTATCTTTTTTTTTAAGATTTTATTTATTTGTCTTAGAGAGGGGTAGGGAGGGAGAGAGACATCAGTGTGTAGTTGCCTCTCACTCGCCTGCCCCCAGCCCAGGCACAAGTCCCGACCTGGAATCGAACCAGAGACCCCTTGGTGCGGAAACCAGAAACTGAACAGTACCAGCCAGGGGATTACTTACCATCTTTAACTCTGCTTCTTTCTTTATATCATCAACATAAGACAGCACAAAATCAATTTGCCTAATCCCATCTCGGAAGAAGATAGAGTCTTTGCTTTGTTTATCTTTTTGAAACTGTAGGAGATAAGAATGACAAACTTAAAATTATATTTTTATTTTCAAATGGCAAAAACATGACATTCTTCTCAGCTAAAAATTGGTCAACATTTTCATTTCTTTTTTCAGTCCTAAAATGACAGGTGATGACACATAACCAGAGTTTTTTCATCAGCAGAAATTTATGCTTGTTTCAGAAAATGAAGTTCCATAAAGGAGATATATAGTAAACAATACAGACTCAAGATGAAACTAAATATATTAACAATGTACATGCACAACAAAAATGATAAAATTATACTCAAATATGAAGGTAATATTTGTATACATTGATCTCACGATGCATATTCAAAAAAGACCTATTATCTTCATTAAACAACATGCTAATTAGTTCAACAAAGAATTAAATAATGATCACACATTGCTTTAGGAGTATTTAAAAACCAATTACTGAATCTATCAAAAATAAACTTATGATTAATGCTTATACTATGATTTCATAAAATTGCCACTTTCTAATTTAACATTTTAAGGGTTAAAATAAAAGCAAGGTGCAGTTAAAAATTAGGAAGCAGGTAGCTTGCCCCTGTCATCAGTACAAGTAAAGTTTCATGCAAATCTTTCAACATCAATTTCTTAGGTGAACCAAAATCAATTCTTGCTTAAATTCGTGTTATCAATTCTCTCAATGTTGGAATCAAAGTTTCAAATTCATCTTTTACATGTTGTATGGTTCAATAATGCCTTTCCTTTCTAAACTGAAACACTAGAGAGCATCAAAAAGAAGGGATTTCATGTTTGACTAATTTGGTCTTCTTCATAGCTTATATGTAATATATAATAGCTAATACTTGGAACAGCCCCCATATACTACTGAGAATGAGGCAAACAGATAATGCAGTTGATGTCAGTGATGTCTCTAACTCTGTGATGCAAAGTTGTAACATAGAAAACTTTCCAATTGCCATATCTAACCACTGAATGAACAACTAGATTTTTACATTTTCATAACTGGTATTCATGTTAGAATATGAGTTTCTTTTACAGTGCTCTATACTGTTTTCCACCCAAGTCAGGCCAGGCAGTACTCCCATAAAAAAAAATAAAGGTAGATCAGTCACATACAAATAAGAAATTTCATGTGAGTGGTGGTCTATGAACTGAGTAACTGTATTTTATCTATACAAACACAAAGTCAATGTGTCTGAGAAGGAAGGAGCTCCTAATTCATGGAAGGAAATGGGTGGAAAAAAATGAAGCAAGAAACAAAAAAAATATTTAGGGAGTCTGAAAATTAAATATCAAAAGACAGTAAATCAAATACTAGTCTGAGTTATCCGTACCCCAAAAAATTAACAATCATCTCCCTTTTCCTAAAAGTAAAGAAACTGAGAAAATTCAAATTGTTATTCAAAAGTAAACAAATTATTTGAGTTCTCTTGTAAATATTCATAATATTAATATAAAATTCACTAAAACTTATGGAAGCCAATGAAAACAGAAAGAAAACATTAATTAGACTAAATGTAATCAAAGCAAATAATAGAAAAAAAAACAATAATCCTTTTTCTCTAAATCTGTGACAGCTATATTTTGCACAGTATTTTATTTAAAAATAGCACATATTTACAAGTGCTTTTACTGTTTTGTCAAGCTAAATCTAGGTCCACATACAGTTCTGGTGACAGAAGATATGCACATGGAAATCAACAAAAATCACTCAGTGTATTTGACAATAAAGGAATGAACAAAGTGTTAAGAAGAAGAGTGACTTCAATTTTTCCCTGAAAGTTTAGTCAAAGTGGCTATATGCATATTTTACCCTTCTCCTGACAGCCAATAAACTTCTATTATGTTGTGCCCTAACTATAAACTATAAAATTTTTCTAAATACAAAAAAAAAAAAAAATCACTGCTAGCCTCATAAAAATCACCATGAGATACATGTCAGGACTGTTAACAAAAACTGGCTGAAGTCACTGGGGCAGAAAAACCTGATCATTTTGTCACATATAACCAAATACTATTAAAACCTATGCTTCTTTTGTTTTGCCAAAGACAGACATGATATCAAAATCATAGTTTGCATTGTATATGTAAGTGTTTGCGTTTGTATTTGATTTGCTATTATAAATGCCTACGTATGAGCCAAATATCAGGGTACCATTTCTGTGAATAAGGTAGTTATTCTGAAGTTCATAACTTAGATTCCTGATGGGGGTTCATAAACCTCTGAAATTGTATGTGTGAATGGGTATATGTGTGTATGTATGTATACGTATATATGTGTATGTATGATACATACACATTTTTAGCAAGAAGGTTCCATAGCTTTAACTAGATTTAAAAAAGAACATTAAAAACCACCATTCTAAAACCTCAGTTGCTAAGAAATAGCAATCATTAACAACCACCCCTCAAATGAACACCATTCATTGGAATAAAATTGACTCAGACTATCACTGCAGCCAGCCAGCGCATAAACAGCATCATTCAGCACTGCTTTTACCATGAGACGTCGCCTCAGGAACAAATTGTACCTCTTTGCAGGCTGTGAAGCAATCAATAAAGAGTTAGCAAATCCTGCCCAAGATTAAAGAAAAGATGAACAAAACAAGGGATGAAGCTGGAGAGTATTATGCCGAGTGAAACAAGCCAGTCAGAGAAAGACAAGTACCATATGATTTCACTTACATGTGGAATCTAATGAACAAAATAAACAAAACTGAAACAGACTCACAGATACAGAGAACAGACTGACAGCTATGAGAGGAGAGGAGAGGAGGGGGCTGGGTGAAAACAGTGAAGGGATTGAGCCATAGACAACAATCACAGACATAGACAACAGTATGATTACCAAAGGGAAACAGGGATGGGAGGTGGTAGGAATCCTGACTGGTCATTGAACACATAACACAATATACAGATGAGATATTATAGAATGATACACTTGAAATCTATATAATATTATTAACCAATGTCACCCCAATAAATTTTATAAAATATCTTTAAAAGAAAGAAAGAAAAAGTCTAACAGCATATCAACATTTTTTCACTCATTTGCCAACCCTAAAATACTAATACAAATTTGGTCTAAAAGTATATAGACTATCAAGCAATAATGTACAGCTTTTCTTCATCCTACATGCTAAGAGATGTAAAAGTTTAAGGGTCAAAGAATATAAAAGAAAGAAAGCATGTCCAACAAGCAGACATACAAACAAACTCTCAGCATCATCACTCAGGTGATTGTATACATGTATGTGATATTTAAAGTTGAAGGGTAGGAGGAGTTTTAGAAAGAAAAAAATAATAAAACTAGAAAGAAAAGAAAAGAAATAAAGAAAAAGAGACTTCAAAATAAGTTTCCCTAGTCCTTTATAAAGTAATGTTAAATAATACATATTTGTGGAACTGAACTGAAGAAAGAAGTAAAACAATGGTGGAGAAAAACATGAAAATAATGGTAAAGTAAAAAAGGCATTCTGTTAAGTGTGCCTATACTTATATCAAGCAAAGAAAGCAAAATCATTACAGTTTACTTGGCCTGTTTATTGAAATCTGCCCAACAGTGTAAAATATTTCATAGCCTCTCAAAATACTGGTGGGGTGGGGAAAGGAAGAGTCATTCAATTATTCAAATGCTAAGTTGTCTCCCATCATCAGTTACCACGGACGTTATTTTTTAAAAACCAATGCAATTATCTACAAAATATCTGGAATAATTAATAATATTGGAAAAAAACTAAGCCCATGTCACAAAATTGCAAGTCTTTTATAATAAATGATAAATAATCTAATAAAATCATCTATAGTTTCAGTCTCATCACGAAAAGTTTCACTGTTTTCCTGGAGTAGGCAAGGACCAAAGCAACTGGCAACAACTTGAAAATCCCTGCTCTATAAAGAAATGAGTTGACAATGAACAGACATTTAATACTGCTGTTGTTTAAAAACACAACAGATACATGACAGATGCTGGTCATTGTATAAAGCACATTTTAAATTATGTTCTTCTGCTACAATTCTTCACGTCAGCCCTTTGGTTTTCTTGGGACCTTCCACATGATTCACATGTTCCTTTTTCTTTTTTTCAGATGTCTTTCCTAAATTTATTACAAAATTGTTAAGGGAAATGAAAGAGTTGTACCCTAAGGGGCCATGTAGAGACATATTATGATTTTTATTAGGTCCAATCTGTTTGCTTGCATGGGCCTCTTCCTCCCCTTAAAAATGTGTGTGTCTCAGTGTGTGTGTACATAGGTATGTGTATATATATATATACATATATATATGTGTGTGTGTGTGTGTGTGTGTGCATGCGTATATAAAATCTGGGAAAGTTCAGCCATTATTAATATAATAAGAATGGTCTGTGCAACACTGATGTAATCTGGCAGCCAAGGGAAATGGGCTGGAATGGGTGTATGCACAATGACAACTTCACTGCACTAATCAGTGAGGGATGCAGACAGCATTGAGTGAGCTGTCACCTTCAAAATGACTGAGGGAGTAAAGCAATGAATCTGCATCAAATTTTGCGTTAAGCTTGAACCTCCCTCCACAGAAACTATCCGGATGAGCCAGAAGGCCACAGCTATGGGCAACTGGTGACTGGCAGCTTCATTGTAGCCACACCCCCCTCCTACATCATGTCGTATGCAGAGATTTTTGGAAAACATCAAATCACTCAAGTGACTCAGCCAAGATTTGGCATCCTGCGAATCCTGACTTTTCCCAAAACTAAAATCACCTTTGAAAAGGAGGGGACTCTAGACCATTGATGAGATTCAGGAAAATACAATGGGGCAGCTGATGGTGATTGAGAGAACAGTGTGAGGTCCCAAGGTGCCCACTCTGAAGGGGACTGAAGTGTCATTGCCCTGTGTACAATGTTTCTTTTGTCTTGTATTTTCTTCACTAAGTCTTTATATTTAATGTACACATAATTCTTCCTTTTTCAGAATGCCACAATATTAAATTTTCATATATTTTGTATTTTCATAAACAATTTTATCTATATAATTTCAATTCATTAAATTTAACCTAATTTTTTTGTAAGAAGATAATTTAGAGTCCCTTCTCCAGGAGGAGAACTGAAAATCTATTATTGGTGCTACACAGGGGTCATTAATAGCATTTTTCTCTTATTTAATATAATTCTGTCACTCCCCTATATTCTTCTCTCTTTCCATATTTCTTTTTTCTCACACCTTCCTTGGCCATTTTTGGTGTGTTCAGCAGGCCAGCCACTGACCAACATAGGCACTACTTAGTGCATTAGTAGCAGGTAGTGCCCAAGAGATTAACTCTAGTCTTTTCTCAGTTACTAGATCACTAATAAGAGATTAATGTGAAAAAAGTCCAGTATCATAGACATTTTTCTGCTGTACATTCTAAGAGACTGGAAACCAATATAATTCATGGAGGAATACCACGAGCCAGCCAATACTCTTCGTATTTTTTTAAAAGATTTTATTTATTATTTTTAGAGAAAGGGAAAGGGAGAGAGGGAGAGAGACATCAATGTATGGCTGCCTTTTACCTGCCTCCAACTACAGACCTGGCTGGAGACCTGGCTTGCAACCTGGTTACATGCCCTGGCTAGGAATTGAACCAGTGCTCTTCGGGTTCACAGACCGGTGCCTTATCCACCGTGCCACCAGCCAGGACCAATACTCTCCATTTCTAAGCAAAAAAAATCCAATTGCTCTTGACATTTGGGTTTCATATTAAAAACTACATAAACCCTCCATGTTAAGGATGTATATACTAATCTACAAACTATAAAACCCACTTATGAGTGAGCCTTACACAAGTTTTAAATTTCAACAAAACTACAGCAAATAGCAGCTAGTCTATTTTGATTTATGCTGAAATAGTGCACTCTATTTAATGTTACCAGGTAGATCCTGTTAACCATCAGAGAATGGTGGCCAAGATGTATAACCAGCACCAAGGGCTGAGTACCAGCAGCAATGAGTGCCCTTTTTGTGCAAGTAAAATAAAATAATCAAACCAGCATAAAGTCAGTTACCAGAAAATTCCAAACAACAGCATCGATAAAATACTTCCTGAAAAATAATAATCTTGTCTCAGTCTTACACAGTTGTTGAGCTTCTCTTGAGTTTTAATAATCCACACATAAATTTCAATTTAGTGAACACAATTTAATTTGGAGAATCCTGTGACCAGATCCTCATCTGCCAATGTAACTGCCTTGAAGACTGCTTGGAGTGCATTTCACATCTTCAGTCTCTGTGGTCTACATATTCCTATGTTTAAACTGTAGCTTCAAAATAACAGCTGTGAAATTTTCTATTTTTCTAGGGTGAAGTATTAAATGATAACCAGACATGAAACTATTTGCAAATACCAGCAATAAACCTTGAAGAAGGCACAGTGAATGAAACACCAAGCTTTAAGACTATCCCTTGAAGACCAGTGCACAGAAATTGTAGCAATGCGGTTAACCATATACAAAAGAATTCAAGGGAATAAATATTCTCGTATAAAAATAAATTTCAATTTATGAGAAGAAGACCCCCACAAAAAGATGCCAGGTCCACCTGGCCAGAAGAAATCAAAACTTCAATTTCTAAACTCAGCAATCACTTTCACCAAGAACTAACATACCTTTTCTAGCAATGGAACACAATGTTCACTTTCATTTAAACATTTCCTTGGTTTTTGTTTTGTGACAACACTGATGGACCTTAACAATATTACCCTTAGTGAACTAAATCAGTCAGAAAAGGCCAAGGACCATAGGATTGCACTGATACATGGATATAGAACTAAAACTCATAGACACAGACAGTGAGGGTATGGTGGTTCTCAGAGGGAAACAGAGAGGAAGTTAGGGGTATAGGGAGCCAAATATACCGTGATCAAAGATAATTTGACTTTGGGTGGTGGGCACACGATGCAATATACAAATCATGTTCCACAAAACTTGACACTTGAAACTATAATCTTATAAACCAATGTCACCCCAATAATGTAATTTAAAAAGAGAAAAAAGTAGTACTGATGGCTGCTCACCGTTGGTTCTTCTTTGATGAGAAAGCTGGTCTCTCTGCTGCTCAGGCTCTGCTAACAGCACAATGATACAATGCTGTTAATAGTGATGCAGGTGGAGAGGATAGAACTTTCAACAACTACTGCTCTAGCTTCTCTATGCAGAAATACTAATTCTGCAATTCAGGGGAGCTATGAAACGCCTGAAACAAAATGCACAACTGTGTGTATGTACATATTTGTATATATGTGGGGAAAGTGGAATGATGCCTTATGACCTGGTTGGGGTACACTTCCAGGTCTCCCACTCAGCCTCTGTGGGTATGAAGGGGTGTTGGGATGCTGGAGGGGTTTCTCCAGACTGCTGAGTAGGGGTCAAGCTTACCATTAGGCCTTCACTCATCCCAACTTGGCTGGAAAGTGCATGGCTGCCTCCTTACATGGTCTCCACTGTCATCAAGGCAGGGAGTGGAGCGTGGGTGGCTTCTCTACCTTTAGAAAGTGGTGCAACTCTGGCTTTTGACCAGGCTACCTCTGACAACAACCCAGCAGAAAAGAATTGAGCACCTTGTTACTACCGATGAGAACAAAAAGTCCGAGTTGCCCAAATGTTCTCGACCGATTCCATGCAGATGAGTTTATGGGAAAGAGATATTTTCACAGAACCTGCCTTTTCTATTGTTAAACCCTTAAATGGCCTTTTCCAATGCTGAATATATAGTAAATCTGCTAAAGAATATTTTGAATCAGAATATTTTTACCAGTCAGTAGTTCAACTTCAGCACCACTAAAAACAAAAACCCCCAAAACTATGACACATGATATCACTTATGCTATAGCTAAATTTCTCTGAGGTTGGCGAGGCAAATGTAAAGCTTTAAAAATCTGTTTGAAATGAAGCCCTGAGGTTGAAGGCAAGGAAGTAAAAGTCATTGTTCTGGAAATGTGCAAAGGGATAAGGAACAGCATAAATGTGACATAAAATTATTTCTGTTATAGGAGTTTAAGTCTAGACTATATCTAAATATGAAAGATGCATACAGAACACAGAATGTGAACTGTAACTGCAGTTAACTTCAGAAATACATATAAAGATCTATGAGGCACATCTTATTATGATGTCAATATGAACAAACTGAAAATGAAAATACATGCAAGTGTATCTCTCCATACCATGTCCCTCTCCTTGGAGGACAAATTAAAACTTTATTCTCTACGAAAAGAAAGAAGAAAAGAAAAGAAAGAGAAAAAGAGAGACAGAGAGAGAGGGAGGGAAAAAAAGAGAAAGAAAATGACAATATATATTATTGTTTAAATTGGCTTAATCTAATGAATCTTTCCTCAATCTGCTCTAAGGACATGAAAATTTAATTTTTCATGCTCTTTACTTTCTAGATAATTGTCCTGATTCACTTACTCAATAAATATGTTCTCTGTGTCACATCACTTTAGTCGTGGAGACACTATTTTGTGACCATGGTTTTCAAACTTTAATGAATGGCAGTAAGAGTCACCTGGGTGCTTTCATAAACTCATGACTTCTTACCCTTATCCTGAATAGCACTGATTAGTAATATGAGATTGGACTCAAAAGTCTGCATTTAAAGAAGTTTTTCATATAATTCTTATTCAGGTGGTCTACAAATTATACTCTAAAAATTACTAGACTACATGATTTTCATAGTCCCTTTGGTTCACATATGAGGTCTGTCCCGAAAGTATTGGCTGCCCAACCCATTTTAATTAAATTGACATTGGCTCGGTGCTTTCGGGACAGACCTTGTATTCTGTTTCTCTCAGCGTTTTGGTCACAGAGCTTTTAAAGGAAACCCTCTTATCCAGTTTATCCAGCCAGTCTACTCAGCTAACTAGCACACAGCCAATCTACTCTGATAGGCTTTCTTTCCTAGAATGAGAGTTTCGGTCATTCCTAAAAAGCTATTTTTTAAAGAATTTTTAAAATTTTTCTGAAAACCCCTATCCCAACTGAAGGACATATATCTCTGTAAGTACTACTTTCAGCCAATTAGTGCCTACCCAAAAGATTATTTTATCTGAAATACCTTCGGAATGCTACATGCTGTACAAAAATTCAGTTAGTGTCTTTTTGCAAGTATATATAAATAAGATAAGGCCTTTGGTTAAGAAAAGTCTGTGGTTTTTTTTTTTTTTTATAAGTAGTGTTTAATTTTATTATTTATTATTTTATTTAATTTGTTTACTTATCTCAGGTTGAGTTACTTGAACCCTGGCAGGGTCACCAATAAGCACTAGTTGCATGCTAATAACTGTAACATTAAAAGCTGTCACATGTTACACCTACATTAACTCTAGCACACTGTTTAGAAAAAATATTACTATCTTGCATATATAGTCTTCACACTCTGAGTTTATTTCACAGGGAGCCTAAAAACAAATCCAAACTTATGTTCATTCCCTTATAACATCTAGTAAGACCCAATATTAAATCTGTATGAAATGTGGAATTTGCTTTACTTACTAAAAAATGAATGTTGAGAACAAAAATAGAATGTAGTGTGAGTAAATAACTGAAGCATAAAGACATAAGTATTCATATGAAGTACATTTCTAACCTATTCTCAAATTTTTGTTCCTACTTATAAGAAGCTGGTATATATTTAACTTACCTCACTTGTTTCAAAAATATAGTCTGCTTCCCTACCAGTTCTTCTTTCTAAAGTAAATAGGAAAGAAAACGACATGTTAAAATGGCCAATTGATCAGAATATATTAAGAGTTTGCATATAGACAAAACAGCAATTCAAAAATCAAACAGAAAAAGTCCAAGAAAAAAAAAAAAATACTGGAAGGACATCCACAAGAGCTTCCTGGAGCTAAGTTGTTCAAAATAGCCTCCAAACGAAGTCAGTACCAAAAACTGTCTATAATCTAGGAGAAACACATCAATTCTCATTATGTAGGATACAATCACACCAATTAAGAAAATTAACTTAGATAAATGTGGTTATTAAATACATAACCACAAAACTATTGAGAGAAAAACATCCAGTAGTGACATCCATCGCTATTATCTTAGTTCTTACTGGCTGAGGTTTAACATTCTATCAGCATGTTTTCCCGAAGTTGACCCAAACTACTAGTAAAGCAACTTCACAGCCGCAGGATTCCTGAACTGTATTTCTGCCATGAGAGCCAGCCTTACAAAGGAGTTCCTGTAACACTACTGAGCTATTCCAGAGCCCTGCTGTATTGCTGAATCAAGTTTACTTCCTCACGGACCCCAAACTGGGGATTCCTGTTGGCCCTAAATTGGCCTCAACCTCCATCAGGTGATATACAGTATTACATAATTCTATTTTTCAGAAAAGTGTTTCAAGAGCCTCCTTCATCTTTTTTTTTTTTTTTTTTTTTTTGCTGCACTTAACATATAATTAAAAAATATTTTCAAACTGCTATTGGAACTTGATGCATGGCGTTTGAGAATGTGGAAAAGGGACACTTTTCCCTCCAGATTATCTTTTATCCCTACTAGTTCTCTATTAGGCTTTGCTGCTTCCTTTCCCTAGAACTAACAACTATCTTCTTCCTATGCCAACTCTTGCTAATTGTTCACATAGTATCACTTTTTTTTTTTTTTTTAAGATTTATTATTTTTAGAGAGAGGGGAAGGGAGAGAGAGAGAGAGGGAGAGAAACATCAATGTATGGTTGCCTTTCACCTGCCTCCAGCCACGGACCTGGCTGGAGACCTGGCTGGAGACCTGGCTTGGAACCTGGTTATGTGCCCTTGCTGGGGAATCAAACCAGGGACCTTCGGGTTTGCAGGCCGGCACCTTAACCACTGTGTCACCAGCCAGGACTAGTATCAGTTATGACATCCTCGTTTCAGGTCTCACCTAAAACCTCTTCATCGGTCTGGTGGATTAACCTCCCACTTGCTCCCATACCCTCTCTGGGCACCTCACTCAATTATCCCTCATCACAAAACTGTAAGCTCCCTGACAGCCAGTACACGGTGTAAATTGTACCTTTTTTTTTTGAAAAGCGGAAGATTAAAGAGGAGAAATGTATTACCTCAAACACTATGCTCCCTCTTACACATAACGCTCACTAGCTCTCTTTCTCCATCTCTCTCACAGACACACAAAATCAGAGTTCACACATGCCACAGACCAAGGCACATATGCACACCCACAGAGCATAAGATGTAAAAATTATGCACAGCAACAAACCCCTGTCCAAACAGAGGCTTATCGGAAGAGGCAAGGACTTGAACCCAACAAACTTTAATCAGCTTTTTGTTCTTCTTCCAACCTCTATTGACATCAATGGAAATTACTATACTCTTCCTAATGGGCTAGAAAGCTGGGATATGAAGAGCTCAGCTCCAATCATTGTGGAGAATCAAAATACTTGAGCTAAAAGTAAAGTCAGTCCAAAGACTGAGCTTTTAAGTTTTCACGGAAAGTACATTACTAAGAATACACACTCCAGCAAACCCAGGGCCCAAAAATAGCCTTTGCATTTACCAAATGATCTTCTCAGTTTACACTCCTCCTAGCAGCATAAAATGAAAGTACACTTGACCCTTGAACAATGCAGGGATTAGGAGCACTGACACCCTCCCTCTAGTCAAGTCTTCATACTTTTTTTTTTTTTTTTTTAAGATTTTATTCATTATTTCCAGAGAGGGAGAGAAGGGGAGAGAGGCAGAGAGGGACAGAAACATCAATGTATGGTTGCCTTTCACCTGCCTCCAGCCACAGACTTGGCTGGAGACGTGGCTTGCAACCTGGTTATGTGCCCTGGCTGGGGAATCGAACCAGCAACCTTTGCGTTTGCAGGCCAGCACCTTATCCACTGTGCCACCAGCCAGGGCTCTTCATACAACTTTTGACTGACCAAAAGCTCAACAACTAATAGCCTACTGTTGATAGGATGTCTGTCAACACATACCTTGCATGTTATATGTAGTACATACTGTATTTTTATAATAAAGTTAAATAGCAAAAAAGAGTTATAAGGAAGCTCTGAAAGAAAATGTGTTGACAATATTTATTGAAAAAAATCTATGTATAAGTGGACCCACACAGTTCAAACCTGTATGGTTCAAGGACCAACTCTATATGCAATCAAATATTCATATTACCAAAGGATAGGTGGTTTGGTTAATACATTGTTTAACATGGTTGTAAAGATGCAAACAACTTTATATTCAACTTCAAAACGGCCTTTTCCATTGTTAAACCCTTAAACTGTCTTTTCCAATGCTGAAGATATGCTAAATCAGCTAAAGAATAAATATTCCAAATCAGAACATCTTTTCTATGTCAACCAGTCAATAACTCAATTTCAGCAACACTGACATTTTAATGGCAGTTTTTGTTTTAACTGGCAGTTTTGTAATACCAGATGACACTTGAACTGAGCCACATTGGCCAGAGCCAACCAACACTCTTCTTCTTTATTGAAATTAGATTTTATTGATTATGCTATTACAGTTGTCCTCATTTTTCCCCTTTGGTCCCCCTTCTACACAGCAATTCTCCCGACTATTGTTCACGTCCATAAGCCATACATGTAAGTTCTTTGGCTACTCCATTTCCTACTCTGTACTTTATATCCCCATGGCTATTCTGTAACTTCCTATTTGTATTTCTTAATCCCCTTACCTCTTCACCCATTGCCCCATACTCCCTCCTATATGGTAACCATCAACACTCTCTGTATACTACATGATTCTGTCTCTGTTCTCCTTGTTTGCTTAAGTTTGTTTTTTAGATTCAATAGTTGATAATTTGTATTTTTGCCATTTTATTATTCATAGTTTTTATCTTTTTTTCTTTAATAAGTCTCTTTAACATTTCATATAAAAATGGTTTCATGATGATGAACTCCTTTAGTTTTTTTCTTGTCTGGGAAGCTCTTTATCTGGCCTCTGATGCTACATGATAGCTTTGCTGGGTAGAGCCATCTTGGCTGCTTTTCATGACATTGAATATTTCTTGACTATCCATTCTAGCCTGCAAAGTTTTTTTTGACTGACAGGCTTATGGGAACTCCCCTGTAGGAAACTAACTTATTTTCTCTTGCTGCTTTTAATATTCTCATTTGGCATTTTAACTTAAAAAAAAAAAAAAAACTTTATTTTTTTCAGAGAGAGGGGAAGAGAGAGAGGCAGAGGAGAGGAATATCAATGTATGGTTGCCTTTCGCCAGCCCCCAGACATGGACCTGGCTGGAGACCAGGCTTGCAACCTGGTTATGTGCACTAGCTGGGAATTAAACCAGTGACCTTTGGGTTCGAAGGCTGGCACCTTATCCACTGTGCCACCAGCCAGGGCTGGCATTTTAATTATGATGTGTCTTGAAGTGAGCTTCTTTGCATCCATCTTGTTTGGCACTCTCTGTACTTCCTTAACTTACATGTCTATTTTTTCCACCAAATTAAGAAAGCTTTTTTAATTATTTTTTTCAAGTAGATTTCCAATGCCTTGCTCTTTCTCTTCTTCTGTCACCCCTATTATGTGAATGTTGGACATCTTGAAGTTGTCTCAGAGGCTGCTACCCTCATTTTTTTAAATAATTTTTCTTCTTGTTCTGATTGGTTATTTTTTGCTTCCTACGTTCAAATCATTGATTTGATTCTTAGTGTCATCCACTCTATTGTTGTTTCCCTGTAAATCATTCTTTCAATTCGTGTATCCTCTGTTTTTGACTGGATCTTTTTTATGCTGTTGAGGTCCTCATTTATTTCCTTAAGCATCCTTATAACCAGTGTTTTGAACTCTGCGTCTAATAGATTGCTTATCTTCATTAGTTTAGTTCTTTTTCTGGTGTCTTTGATCTGTTCTTTCATTTAGGACATGTTTGTCTCCTCTTTTTGGCAGCCTCCCCCCTGTGTTTGTTTCTGTGTATTAGGTGGAGCTGCTTTGACTCTGTGCTTTGCTAGTGTAGTTTAATGTAGTAGGTGTCCTGTGAGGTCCAGTGGCACAGCCTCCCCTAACACTCAAACAGGTTACTCAGGGTGCACCCTTCAGGTGGGCTGAGTACACCTTCCTCTTCTAGTTGAGCCTTGGTTGCTGTTGTCAGATCAATAGGAGGGATTTACCAAGGCCAGAGAGCTGCAAGGACTACCTGTGACCACTGACCACCAATCTCCACCCTCTGTGGAGGATCAGCTGTATGGGGGGGGGGGTGTGCTCTGATGTGGTCTGTAGCTGTCCACTCGGTGGGCTGGCCCTGGGGTTTCCCGGGTGGTGCAGGCCAAAGTCAGCCCTAACTGTATTTTGCCAGGGCCACCCTGCCTGAGCTATAAAGCAATCTAAGGTGGCTGCTACTTATGCTGGACTTGAAGATTCCCAAGCAAAGCCAAGCTGGAATCTAGGCTACTGCTGCTAGAGCCCAGCCTGGGGCTGAGGCCAGATGTTGCTTTTTTGATAGGATTTACAAAGTTGTGAAGCATGAGCCAAAACCAGTCATTCATATAAAAAATCAGCTGGGGAGGGTCTATAAGTTGGGTAGGGCACTGTCTGTGGGGATATCCAAAGTGGGACAAACCATGTTAGCCAGGATGATGGAGTCTCAGATAAGGTCCCAGCTTGCTGGCTCTGAGGCTCTGTTGGGGGAGGATTTAGAAACCAGACAATGGCCTCTGCTCACCTTGACGGCATACACTTCAGTTTCTCCCAGTATGCTACTGGTGCCTTTCAAGCTGCTACCCTGGTGCTGGAGCTCGGCGGAAGTGAGTTTGAGTAGGTGAGTGCGTGTGTGGGTTCTTTAAGACTGTCACAATCCCCACTGGTTTCTGCAGCCAGTTGTGGGGATTTATCTTCCTGGCACTGGAACCCTGGATTGGCCTTAATAATGAGCAGTAAAATGAACCCAGCAAAATAACTGCCATATTGAAAAAAGATTTCAAAAAATAAGTGTTATCTGCGTGGCCTGGGCAGGCCTGCTTCTTAGGCCCTGCTCTCACCAATCCACACTTCTCTGCTGTGCTTGGATTCTGGATCTATGAATAAAACAGGCAACAGAAGTGTGGGCAGGAGCAGTGATCAGAACCAAGCATCAAATATACATGGTATTTCAGATCAATATCCTCTTCTTCTACTTCTGCCCAAACTGAAGAGGAAAAATAAATTAATTAAACAGGCCTTTGCCAAGAAAAGAAGGAAAAACTTAAATTCCTGTGGGAAAAGTTCTAAAACCTTCCTGGGATGGATTCAAGCTGAAATATAACATATGCTGGGGTAATACTAATTTAAGTAAAATAACTAATTTAAGTAAAAATAATTTTTTTTCTGTTAAGTAAAATTAGCCTGATGCTAAATTAGATCACACTTCTGACATCTGGAAGAGAATAATGGTCAATCTCTGCAATGCCATATTGCTATATTTTTTCATTATATAGGTAGTTACATATTTCACATTTTTTCCTCCACTCTTCCTTCAATGAAGGATATACTTCTGTACCTTTCCATAACTTTACTTCAGAAGGATTAAATATAAGGAATTAACAAATGCTTAAAATTAAGAAATGTCCATTAAGGCCTTCAAATTATTGAAATTACAACAGAAAGTTATGCTCAGAAAAGGAGAAAACCATTATATAAGTATAGAAAAAGACTTCTAATTTTATACATTCAAAAGTCATTTGAAGCCCTGGCTGGTGGCACAGTGAATGAGGAGCCAGCCTGTGAACCCAAAGGTCACTGGTTCAATTCCCCCGCCAGGGCACATAAGCCAGGTTGCAAGCCAGGTCTCCAGCCAGGTCCATGGCTGGAGGCAGGTGAAAGGCAACCATAAATTGATGTTTCTCCCCCTCTCTGCCTCTCCCTTCCCCTCTCTCTGGAAATAATAAATAAAATCTTAAAAAAAAAAAAAAAAAAAAAAGTCGTTTCATTCTTTTGCATTATTGAACACCATTTTCCCTAATAAATTTATTACATCATATAGCAAAGTCATTAGTCAAAGCTGAAAGTTTTCAACAGTTTTGTTACCTTCTATCCTTAAATTATATGTTTACTTATAAAGGAGGCAGATGCTTTGCAAAGAAATGGAGAAAATATTTGCAAATCATATACAGAATATATAAATAACTTTTATAACACAATAAAATGACAAATAATTCAACTTTTTATATAAGCAAAGGATTTGAAAGACATTTCTTCAAGTAAGATATATGAATGGCTAATAACCATTGGAAACGATATTTGACATATTAATCACTGGTAAAATGCAAGTCAAAACCATACTGAGATACCACTTCATAACCACTTTGATGGTGCTAAGAGATAATAAAAAATGTTAGTGAGAATGTGGAAAAATTAAAACTCATATATTGTTAGTGGGGCTATAAAATGATGCAGATACTTGGAAGACAGTTTGTCTGTTTTTAAAATCTTCACTGTAGAGTTACTACATGGATCCAGCAACCCCACTCCTAAGTATACACCCAAGCAAAACAGAAACATAATTTCACACAAAAACCTGAATATTCATATGAATATTCATAGTAGCATTATTCATGATAGCAAAAAAAAAAAAAAAAAGTGGAAGCAACCTAAATGTCCACCAAATGATGAATAAACTGTGGTATATGTATAAAATGGAATATTATTTGCCACTAGAAAGGAAAAACACAGTGATACAAGTTACAAGATGGGTGAACTTCAAAATCATTATGTTAAGAAAAAGAAGCCAGTTACAAAAGACCACATATTGCATGATTCTGTTTACATTAACTGTCCAGAACAGGTTATTTTATACAGTAAATAAGTGAGTGGCTCCTGCAGTTGGGAGTAGGGACTAGGAGGAAGGGAGATGGGAAGTGATTACTAAGAGGTTTCTATTTCGGGATGAAAATGTTCTAAAATTAGATTGTGGTGATGATTGCAAAACTCTATACCAAAAACCACTGATGTGTACACTTGAAATGGGTGAATTTTATAGCATGTAAATTATAGCAATAAAACTATTGATGAAATGGAGGAGGAGAATGCAATAACGTATTATATTTCTTGGCGCTTTGAAGACTGTCTAGTTATACTGCCTAGATCTTTTTATCACTTAAAAGAACTGTTCCCAGGTTTAACTCTAATACCAAACAAAACATTGTTATCAAGGGACCTGAGCATCACTGAGGGTCTCGGAGTGGCCCGAGAGAAGCAAGTGCATTTTCCCTTTGATGTGTGTACTAAAATAAATCCACGGAGTTTAGTTCGGAGCAAAGGCCTTAACAAGCAATGAGCAAATATTTCTCAACTGAAGATTCAAATGAAAACTGGTAGTACAGCAGGGTTCGTTCCCAAGCGCACAGAAATATGAACCCTTAGGATCCCGTAATTAACCAGGATCTCAGCTGGAGCAGTAATCGGCGAATAGAGAGACAAAAGCGTTGAAAGGCCAGCTCCCGCACGTGGGTCCGCTGCCGTGCAACCTAAGCTGAGGGCCTCTGTGTGAGAATGTGTTGCGCGTGCCTGGGCACTTAAACTCACTCGCCCAGGGCGCTCACCTCGCCTCCCCGCTTTTTCCCGGGGCTCCGCGGTGCACACAGAAACAAAGGATAGTCTCGAAAGCACGAGAGATCACAGGACCAAGGTTGGGGGCTTGCTGAACAGCAGAGGAAATAATAGGGCGCCTTCCCCACCCCACCCGGGGAGGGTCTGTCTGGCGGTCCCTGTCCCGCGCCAGGCACGCCACCTGGCGAACGTCCCCCGGCCCCAGGGCTGCCAAGGTCCACCGGGATCCCTGCGCCTGCGGTGCCCGCCGTGCGCGCGCGGAGCCCGTCACTCCCGCCGCGCCACTCCGCCGGCTCCTACCTTCCTCCTGCACCATTTCCAGAACGTTGGGGTCACCCATCTTCGCCAGCTCGTTAATGACACTAAACGAAGGGGCAGAACACAGCGACAGGCGGGCAGTTTTCGGGCAGATATTGAATTTGATCGCGGGCCGCCGGACTAGGCGCTCGGAAGAGGGGGCGGTTTCCTTCGCCTCCTGTAGGCGGATCTCACGCTTCTGCTTCACCCCGATCCCCGGGATCTTCAGCCAGTTAGGCTTCTTCTCCAACGGATACTGCCAGTCATCCTGCCCCTGGCCCTGGGCCGGCCGCTTCTCCGCCCTTTCCCGGTGGCGCTCCTGGGACCCCTCCCAGTACCGCTCCTCGAACGTGGTGGGGTGCTGGTCCCCCGGCTCGCCCACCTCGTCCTCCGGCCTCCCGGGGACCTTTCCACTTCGGCTCTCCGGCTGCTCTTCTGGCCCGAGCCTCTTTCCCCGCCTCTCTCTCCTCCCTACGACCTCAAGACCCGCTGATGCCCCGCCCTCGGGGGCCGCCCTCTCCCTCCCCGCTGGCCGCTGGGGCCGGGGGCCGCCTGCCACCTCCGCGCTCCAGCTCCCGGAGCTCCCTAGCCCCGGCCCTGCCGCCTCCTCCGGGCTGGTCTCTTCCCCTCCCCCGTCGGTACCCGCCGCCCCCCGTCCCCCCTCAGGGCCCACCACCTCTTGGCCAGTCAACTCCATTCTCAACAGGCGTTGCTCGTCCCATTCCACCGGACCGGCCCAAGTCCAGGACCCCTGGTTCTCCGAGGTTGCCTCCTCCCCTCTCTGCCAGCCCTCCTCCTGTGATCCCCGCTGACCAGCCAGCTGCCCCCTCAGCCAGTCGTCCTGGTCCTCTTCCATCCGCCTAGCCCTCCGCCTTCAGCGGTGGCGCTCGGAGGGAACACCCCCTCCCCCTTGGAGTTATTTTTTGTCGGGTGAGAAGAAGCCCCCCTTCCTTAAGGGGACCCTTCCCCTTAAGGCCAGCACCCTCCAAGATTCTAGCAGCCCCTCCCTCCTGCACCCGGCGCGAGCGCGTGGCCATAAAATGTTGCTTTTTGCAGGTCCCGGCTTCCTGGGTCGGGAACCTCCCGGATCTATGTGAATAAGCCTAGGGGAAGGTTATACTTTTTTATTTTTTATTTTTGTCCTGAATTCGAATCAAGCCTCTGCCCCTAAAAGAGGGGTGGCACTGGCCAAGTTTCTGAAAGCTTCCGTTTCCCCATCTTTAAAACGAGAACGGTAACAAGTACCCATCTCCTAGGGATGTTGCACAGTGTAGAGGGCTGGCATAATGTGTTAAAAATTAGCCTCTATCAACACGAACCCCTGTTATTTGAGCCCTGCCCCTCCTCTAACTTTCTCAGTGCAGTCAGCATTTGAGCCTCAAAGTAGAGTGAATGGGTCCCACCCTTCACAGGCTCCTCCGTCTTCGTTCTATATTGTTGGGACCCTAACAGCTGCCAGCTCCCCGGTAATTTGGGTGGAAAATGCATGAGTAAGGATGAACTCAGGGTGAAATAGAAGAGCTGGACAGCCTTGAGAGTACTGATTGCGTGACTTTGTGTTTGAGGCAGGGGTGGGATGATTTAAGTATATGGAGATGACCAAGGAAGACCTGCCCTTTCTCTCTTTTTTTCTTTTGCTAGTCTGTCACCACCACCCCCCCCCCCCCTTTCTATTGACTGTTTAGAGCTAAGAATTACCACTAACAGGTGAGGAAAAAGACCTAGACAGAAGTGTTTTGATGAAGGTCATGGTCAGCTGTGGGTTTTTCCCCTATATCTTGCTGTGTGTACTATATGAAACCTCTAGGAATACATTCGTTCTGGTCAAGTGATTTGAAACAAGCAGTCCCTTACTTGACGCATTTTGGAATGGTGTTTGAAATGTGAATCAAGCAATGGACTTGCATGTAATTACAGGAACTCTCTAGTTATGATGCATGTGTTGGGTTTTTACCTCTTCATTACTAATCACTGTTTGTAATAAAATGTTTACAACGTGATTTGTTTCATGTTCTTCCTGTATATGGGGTACTCTGCTAGGTGCTGTGTATACTGTTATTCAACAGATTAAGGGAAACTTTGCTTTGCAAAGATTAAAAATAAATGCAGCAAAATTATTTTTCTATGATTTTATATGATTATTAGTTTTATAGTTCTTGATTCTGCACTATATTTGAAGTGACATGTATGGGAAGACATTTGATGCTCTTGATTTTGCACAGAATTAAATCTGAGTATTTTGATGCTGAATTGGCTGATATTTTAACAACTTTCTGTAAACTTTGTTAACGAAAGGTTGAATGATCCCTGTGTGCTTTAGATAAAAGTTTTTAGATTTTTTTTAGATCTTTAAAAATGTTCTCAGTAGTCTTATCACTGTACTATTTTACGTGGCTTATCCATTTCTAATTGTAGGATCTCCTTATGTTCTTTGTCGCTTCACCCTGCCTCTTTAGACACAATCTTCAACTGTACCTTTTGAGAATCATATTCTAAGTATGAATACACAGTCTCTCAATGTAATTGAACCCATGGTTAAGCACAGCAGCCTCCCTAATCTGTAGTTTTGCTCCACCCAGTTTCAGTCACCCACCATCAGCCAAAGTCCAAAATAACTCAATAGAAACTTCTCTTCAAAAACAGACTAAATTTTAAATTCAAGCGGTTCTGAGTAGCATGAAGAAATCCTGCACCCTCTCTTTCGCGACGTGAATGGCCTTGCTGCCCCACACCTGCCTGTTAGTCACTTTGCAGCCTTCTTGGGCAGTGGGCGAACCCTCGTGGTAAGGCAGTGCTTGCTTGTGTTCAAGCCACCCTCATTTTACTTAAGAATGTCCCCCAAACTGAAGAATAGGGATGCGGGCAATTCGAATATGCTAAAGAGCAGGCAGAACGGGTATCCTGTAAGTGAACAGGTGTAACTTCTGGATGTAGTAATGAAAGAAAAAAAAAAAAAAAAAACAACGTATGCTAAGATTAAGATTTGTGGTAAGAACAAATCTATCTGATGTGAAATTAGGAAAAAGGAAAAAGAAGTTAATGCCAGCTTTACTGTCTGTCACACCTCAAACTGCAAACGTTATTATGACCATAGTGCTGTGCATGGTAAGTGCCTTAGTTCACATGGAAAACGTATAACATTTGTGAGTGAAAGACAGTATCAATAAAACACGTTCTGATGTCAACATGCTTTATTAGAAAGCATTGAGCCTATAGGGACACTTCGGCAAAGGATCCTTTGAGACAAGTGACAGCAAGCCATTTGCTGCAAGTGAGGGATGGTTACAGTAAGATATTTTGGAGAGAGAAAGACCACATTCACATAAATTTATTACAGTATATCATTATAATTGTTCTCTTATTATTCTTAATCTCTTAATGTTCTTAGTTTTTACATTAAACTTAATCATAGTTATGTATGTTAAAAAAGCATTTATGAAATTAAGGGTAAACAGGTTAACTGTCCTGAATTGCATAGCTGTGAAAAGGCAGCAAGATCCTTGATACAAAAGAGCCTGCCTCTCCATGTTCTTAATCAACATACAGATTTGAAAGATGTGCACTAAAATCAGCTTTGATTTTGTTCAATATTTTAATAAGTAGATGTAAATTTCCAGTTTTCTGTCATTTCTCTGAAATGTCTCATCAGTTACTGAATATGATTCCATGTAGCTGGAAGCCACAATGGGCAATTTCCTACAGTTGTCGTTTTACCACCTTGCTCTGTAGTTCCTACAAGCAGCCTGGTAGTTGATTTTTTTCCCCTTCCTATCAGGCAGTATTGTTTATAGATAAGTGTGTTGGTTTTGGAATATGATGAAACTGGTTTCAAAGTAGAGCTCTTTTAGGTCTTGACTGCGTGGTATTTAGTGAGACTCTTGCCCTTTCTGAGTCTCTTTCCTTACTCATAAAATGTAGATTGTTCCTACCTCACAGGGTTTTGTTTGGTACAATAAATGTAAGAACTCTTATGTTTTCACTTATTCAAATATGAAACCATGGGATGCTATTTTAATTTTATGACTTTTGTTGTTATTGTTGTTGAATTGGTTTTAAGGGGAAGAATTTTAGAAAAGCTAGAGCCTTTTATGGTCAACTATACTAATTCCTTTAATTTACATAACATAATTTATTTTACTAGTCTATAATAATTTCAATAATCTTTGAAGTCAAATACATGATGCATAAAAATGCCAATACAAATATTGCTCGAAGCAATGGAAAGTACTCTTAAGTCCCAGTGGACTCGCATATTGATTAAGAAGCTCCATTATATACATTCAGATGATTTTTAGGGCTGTGGCAATGAAATAAAAGCTTCCGAGAAATAGTAGGTTCCCATCAAAAGATGATTGAATGTTTGGATTCAAATCTGCTGTCTGCCAATTTGTGTTCCCTAAAATATATCCACTACTGAAATTCTAACAGAGGCCTTAAAACTTGGGTTAAATACAAAACCAAAAGATTGAAACACAGAAGCTTCAAGTTAGTGAAAGTATACAATTATGTACACTAAAGTTGGTCAGGCCTTTTATAAAATATGCTTATGAAAATATAGTCTATTTTCAAAGTATCTAATTTGACTATAATGTCAACCATGAGTACAAAGAAACTGCAATTAGAGAGTTCCAGTGCCTCAGTAGTTCAGCTGGGGTTTTACCCACCTAATTAAATCCTCTTCCCTGTACTCCACCCAGGGGCTCCATGGTTTCCACCAGTAGCATAAGAAACATCAAGAATATATTTGGCTCTACCGCAATCATGAGCGTTCTTGCATTTGAGTGTGCTGTGGTCTTTAATGCCATGTTTCAAGGAGAAAGTTGTTGATCACATTCTTTATTTAGCTCCTCCAAGCTAGAAACTTATCTGTAGTTGCAAGCAGCCACTCAGATTAAAAAGGACCCACCCTGCTTAATTACATAATTGTTTTACATTAAGGGATGGCTCTAATCTTGAATTGCTGGGAAAGTCATCTTCAAAGACAAATGGGAATCCGTAAAATAAAAACAGGCTATTCCAAAAATGAACTGATCAACAGCACTTCACTGAGGTTAGAGAAGACCCTGCAAATGAATCCCAGGGCAGGGCCTGCAGAACCAGGCTCATGCAAGTCGGGTGTTTAGCCAGAAGAGAAAATAACTGATGGCCACTCAGAATAGTTTATTGAGTTGGCCAAAAAGTTCATTCATTTTTTCCCCTATAAGGTGGATTTGGTAGTGCTTAGTTGTCTTTAACTGCATTCAAAACAATTTTGTTAAGGGTTTATTTTGACAGCGGTCATATGAGTGTGCATTTTTTAAAATTGAAAGTGGTGAATTTTTGTGTAGCTATTTTAATATTGAAGATGGAAGACAATAAGCACCATGTTCAGCATATTATGCTTCAATTATCTAAAGAAAGGTAAAAATGCAACTGAAACAAAAATGATGTGCGCAGTATACAGAGAAGGTGCTGTGCCTGATCTAACTTGTCAAAAGTGGTTTTCGAAGTTTCAGGCCAGAGATTTCTCACTGGATAATGTTCCATGGTTGGGTAGTTAATAGTGATCAAATAAAGAATTGAGAAAAGTTGAAATTATATCATGTGGGAGATAGCTGACATATTCAAAATAATCCAAATCAATAGTTACTGGTGAAAATTTTAAATGTGTCTTTTATTTTATGGAAAAAACACCACACTGACTTTTTGGCCAACCCTATACATCTATGACCATCTAATCATTTGTTCACTGTTCTCCCCTCATTGCTCCTTGAGGACAAGAACCATGTCTCCTTCCTTTCTTACTCATCACAATGTCAGTCGGAAGCAAGCTCAGGGCTTGACATGTGCATGTCCATTGATTGATGGCCAGTTGAATCTTTCCTTCATTGTGTTGCTCCCTGACACAAATGACAGCTTCATTTGTGATTGTGTTACCTTGCCTACTATTGGTTCATCTGATAGCAGAGACCATACCTTATATTACTGCAAAATCTTTTCTAGTGATATTCTATTCAAATCCAGTGTCCATAGCTCCAGGATAGCAACATTTGAATTTGAGAAAGTAAAGGGAAATATAGGGAAGCAAGAGTGGTAATAAGGACTTGTGATGTTTCTGCACCACACATCTTTTAAGTATACATTAAATGAGAGGAAATTCCCAAAGTTGGCCATATTTGTTTTATAAATTTCATATTAATTTCATACTGTACAGTTCCAGCTAACTATTGGAGAATAATAAAGGTTGCGAAAGCAGGAAGACTCCTTGGCATCTTGTGTGCAGAAGCAAGCTGAAATCACGGCTTGGCTATTTCCTTAGTAACTTGCACAAGCTTCTAATTCTTGTTGTGTCTCAGTTTCCTCAAGTGTGAAATAGACATCGTGCCCTTTCTGGAGGGTTGTGGAGATTAGGTGACTCAAGAACTTAAGTTTCTAGCCCATTACAGATGCTCAATAAAAGCAGCTCTTGATCAACTTGTGCAAATATATTAATATCTTTCCTTAGTCTGCTTATCTGCAAAACAGATAAATTAAGTGTGTCTCAGAGCTCATGTTCATAACTGCTATACTGTACTATAGTTTTTTAGATTTAGGCTTTACATCAACTTGTATTTAAAAATATAATAGTCCTTTGACACCAAGATACGGAGTTAGTGTAGAAGACAGAAGGAAAAAAATATGTATTCATGTACACGCACACGTAAGTTGTGTGTGCGCGTGCGCGCGCGCGTGCGTAAAGAGCGTGGCTAACAATGTCTGTGTCTGGCTTGGGTTATCTTTTTCTTCTTAATGGGTGAATGAATGACCAGTATGTGTCACACTTCATAAATCTTTATGTACCTAGCCTTCATTTGGTGGAAGCATCAAGTGTTTACCTCTGAGAGTTTGAAAGTCTACACACACTGTAGGCTTAATTGTTTGAACAAAAGATAATTTATGGTACAGGAATATGTATAATTTTCTTAAGGGGTCTTCTTTTTAATTATTTTAATCAACTGATTAAATATCAGTTGATATTTAATTAACTGAAATTTAATCAATTTCAACACTGGCACTTCTAAGGACTTTATATATATTAATTCATTTAATCATTATAACAACCACCTATAATAGATGTTATTCTTCCCTTTTTTCAGGAAACCAAGACATAGAGGACAGAAGGATCTAGTACCTTGCCCAAGGCCGCACAGCAGATAAGTGGCAAAGTCAGAATTTTCAAGGAGACAAGTTTTAGAGATCATGCTCTTACTTTCTGTACTATTCTAAATCCTAATGGTTTATTAATTCTATACATTAGCTGAAAACCTACTGCCTCGCAGATGTATTGTAGGCAAAAGTGGTTACCAATTACTGTTATGGAATACCTCTGGGGGTGCCCTGACATTGATAACTCTTCAACTGCCTTTAGTTGCAACATTAAAATTTCATTTATTTGCCTCTTAAGTTACCTTCTTAAGATCCATCTTATGGTGGATGAGAACATAAAGCTGAGCATGGGGAGAGAAGAAGGGAAATGAGTCCATTAGTACTGGAGAAGTGCTGGGAGGTGTAGCCAGGATTTGGTGCCTCTGTAAGAGGAAGGTGCTGGGGAGAGAAAGGAGCTTCCCTGTTAGGTTAAACTGTCACAATAGTGAGGTTGTTACCATGAATCCCAGTGTGTGAATGAGGAAACTGGACATCAGAGGTTAAGGACTTGCCCATGGTCACATAACTGGCAAACAGCAGAGCATGGATCAGAAATTGTGTTTAATGATCCCAAGTTTAAGTGCTGTTTCCTCCATTAATCTAGGTACCTTTTAGGGAAGGGGAGAAGAATGGGAGGATGAAAAGGGAAATAGGAGAGGATGGAGACAAATAGTCCTCTAATTTTAGAAGATTCCCTGCTCCTTGACTTCTTTTTTTTTTTTAAAGATTTTATTTATTATTTTTCAGAAAGAGAGGGAAAGGGAGAGAGGCAGAGAGGGAGAGAAACATCACTGTATGGTTGCAAGCCAGGTCTCCAGCCAGGTCTGTAGCTGGAGGCAGGTGAAAGGCAACCATAACCTGGCTTGCAACCTGGTTATGTTGCCCTGGCTGGGAATTGAACCAGTGATGTTTGGGTTCACAGTCAGGCACCTTATCCACTGAGCCACAGGCAGGGCCCTCCTTGACTTTTTATTTCTATTCTTTTTATGAATTCACATTAACTTGTTATCCCCTATATTCTGCTTTACTTGAGAAAGAAAATTTTGCTGGTCGTGATATGCAAAGCACTGTGCTCACTGCTGTGTACATCTGAAGTTGGCAGTGTGGGGGAGGGGTTGGGTGGAAAGATACATGTTTTATCCTTTAAACCTTCAAGGAACTTATGATCTGGTTAGAAAAATAATAGACACATTTTTCCTGGATAAAGTTCAAATTTCTGAGCCTGGTGCACTGGACCATAGCCTTTTTTTATTGTGCTCACAACACTGTCCTTGTCCTCACCTTGACCTCAGGTGAAAACACACAACTACTCACCATGTAGGCTCAGGCCTTGGTGTCTTGGTGAGTAGTTTGCTGGACTATGTCTCTTGTTTAGGATATTCCCCTACCTCCTGATGTAGCAGATGATGGAGTAGCAGCTAAGGAGCAGTCACATGACCTAGACTTTTGGCAATGAGATGCTAGCATTTAGGTATTTGAACAATGAGCAAATGATGCAAAAATGAAGATCCTAATTTGTTCACGATTTGTGGTAGGTGGACTATAACAGCGGGACCATACTCAGGCTTGTTACAGTAACAGCAACAGTGTTTAGCTTGACGCAGTGTCCTGACTATACCATTCTAGCTATAAGATGGCTATTGTTCTTCCTATTCCCAGGCCCTTGGAAATTACCTTGGTTTCTCATTCATAAGTCTGGTCTCCTGTGAAATGTGGAATCTCTGAGTCCTTTCACTAAGTCCCCTTTTGTTGCTGCAACTCAAAGTAGTTGATTGTCCAGCCTCTGCCCTCAAACTCTGAAATCTTCTCAGCATTTTCTGGTATCCTTGATGGGAATTAAATGGTCTCTTGTGAAATGTGCTAGTTACTATGTGAGAAACATTAAAAAAATACAAGTAAGTAATTTGGAAGTAAGTATGGTACTGTACTGTACTATACTATTCTCTAATTAGTATAGTATAGTACAGTACAGTATATATTAGATCCTTTACTAAAACAAAGGAGAGATATACTACGGATTTAGGAAAGTTTATTTTAAGTATATAAGTGATTTTCTTGAATATTCTGCCATTTCCTTCTTTTTTTTCTTTCTTTTCTTCTTTTCATTCCTCATTCTTTCATTTATTCAACAATGATCACTGAGCATCTTCAGTGTTGATTGGCAGGCATTGCTCTAAGATCTGGAGGTGAAATAGTGACCAAGAAAAACTCAGAATATTTTCTTGCATTATTATTAATTATTGTACCATTTTCCATACAAACAACTCTAAGCCTACTTTTCCCCCACCCTGTATATCTGCTAGTGGCTGAGTTGTTTCTGCCTCTAAGTTCATGTTGAAGCCTTCACCTCCAGTTTGTCATGAGGTGACTGTATTTGGAGATGGGGCCTTCAAAGAGATTAAGTTTAAATGAGGCTGTTAAGTGGTTCCTAATCCAATATGAAGAGGACATTTGGATCCTCAAAGAAATGTCAGAGGCATTCACGCATGGAAGGAGGACATGTGAGGATGGAGAGAAAGAAATGGCCATGTGCAGGCCAAGGAGAAGGGCCTCAGGAGAAACTGAACTGAACTGAACAGTTCAGTGCTGACACCTTGATCTTGGACTTCTAACCTCCAGAACTGAGCAAAAAAAAAAATAATAAATCTCTGTTAAGCTACCCAGTCAGTGCTATTGTGTTATAGAAGCCCTAGCAAACAGATACACTGCCACCAATATATTTAACATATCACAATTTCCAGTGCCATTTTGCTCTCTGTTTCTAACCTTGAACTCATCTTTCAAACCTAATTCAGTCTTTATTTCCTCTCTCACTGGTCTTGGCCTCTTTCCTTAGCTGCAAGTGTCTCTTCCCTTTTGCATTAGGCCTGCTTTTAGCTTTTACATGTACAAAACGAGCAGTGATGTAGATGGATGCTGGCACTTCCCACAAGGCCCCTTTTACAGGGCTGATGCAACTGCCAAACCCTATCCTTTCCATTCTCAACCCAAATGCTGTGGTTGAACTGAGCCAAATCCCAGCCGCTACAGCTTTTAAACTTCCCATTCACTAATATCCCAGCAGAAGTGGAGACATGGACTTCCTTCCCTGTGGCATTGGAAATAGTAACAAGTCATGCAAAAGCGGGAATCCAAGTTCCAAGTCTTGGATGGCTCATCAGACAGTAAGATCAGCTTCAGAGGGGGCTGCTTGCCTCTGACAACTTCATGCTTGGTCCACAACAAAAATCTGATGGGGTAAGAAGTGTACGTCTCTTCCATCCAGTATTAAGTCAGTGAAATTTTGAGGACTGTCAGAGGAGTAAATGTTCCATTCATTAATATAAGCAACTAAGGTGATAAGTAATCTATTCAATTAGATTCTTCCTATTTAGGAAGGTTGAAATCCAGAGACACAGAAAGGAGTGGGGAAGGATGTTCCATGAAAAGTAAGAGAGAAAATTCAAACATTTCCAAGTGACACATTAGACACTAACAAAAGAGCCCTTACTTCCCAGCTGCTGCCTCCTCTCCTGTTACTCACACCTTTCTCTCCACACTGGTCTCTTTCATTCTTGGCAAGTAGCTTGTCCTTATCATTCCGGCCTCGGCTTAATCATCATCTTCCCAAAGAAGCATCCTCTGATGTCCCTATGTAAATCCATATCAAGCAACCTCTTTCATGCCTTCAACCCAATAATTTTCTATCACATTACTGTTGCTGTTCCTATAACCCTTTAAAATTATCGTATTAATTTTTGACCTGTTTGTTTATCTCTTTCCCCTTACTACCCACTTGCTAGCTGATGCTTCTGGCTTCCAGAGGCAAAGAGAGAGGAAAGGAAGTAGAAGTAAGGAAAGGCACTGGCTTAGCTTGGGCTGCTATTAAAAAAAAAAAAAAAGCCATAGACTTTCTTTAGCTCTGGACACTGGGAAGTCCAGGATGAAGGGGCCAGACAATTCACTTCTTGGTGGGGCCTCTCCTGACTGCAGGTAGCTGCTTTGTCACGGTGTGCTTATATAGCCTTTTCTCAATGTGTGCAGTGGAGAGGTGGGGATAAATGGAGGGAGGAAGGAAGAGAGGGAGGGGGGCAGAGAGAGAGAGAGAGAGAGAAAGACAGGAGGAATGAGAGAAAAAGTAAGAGAGAAATGTGCTAAAAATATTAAAGATGTTTATGTAGAAAAAGTTTAAGTTTTTCTCTTTATGTCTTACATTTTCCAAATATTCTATACCCATTTTTAAAATAAACTTTTTACTTTAGGATATTTTTAGATTTACACAAATATTATGAAGATAATAGGGAAGGTTCCCATATAACCACAAGCAATTTCAACTATTATTAACATCTTACATTAGTATAGTACATTCGTTACATTAATGAACATAAACTGATACATTGCTACTAACTAAAGTTCATACTTGTCCAATTTTCCTGCTTTTTACCTAATGTCCTATTCTGTTCCAAGATCCTACCTAGAATACCATATTATCTTTAGTAGATCTTGTTCCCAAAGTTCCTTTTTGGCTGTGGTAGTGTCTCATGATTTCCTTATTTCCAATGACTTTGAGCATCTTGGGAGTAGTGGTCAAGTATTTTCTAGAATGTTACCCAATTGGGATTTGTCTGATGTTTTTCTTCTGATTAGATTGGGGTAATATATTGTGAAGAGGAAGACCACAAAGGTAAGATGTCATTCTTACCCCATCATTTCAAGGGTAAGTACAATTAATATGACATCACTTTTTAAAAATATATTTTATTAATTTTGCTATTACAGTTGTCCCCCCCTTTGCCCCACTCCACCCGGTACCCTATTTCCTCCAGCAATGCTCGCCTTAGTTCATGTCCATGAGTCGTGCATGTAAGTTCAGCTTCTCTGTATCCTTTGTTCTTCTTAACATCCCCTTTTATTCTGTTACCACCCATGTATACTTTTTTTTCCCTTTCACATGCAGACAATTCACCATTTAGTTACTGCCTCTGTCAGCTTCTCAAATCATATTAATACAAAGTTTTCTTTTCATTATTCAAAAATGCCTACATTAATTCATTTGTTTAAAGAATTACTCTTTTAAGTAATATGAATTGCAATATTACCAAACACAAGCAAAAATACATTTATACCCATACATATTTTTACACATATTTAAAGTATATACTGGATTTTGAAGAGTTAATACAAAAAAAATTTAAATATGCCAATAGCTTACATAATTATTAAATGTTAAATGATAGTATTTTAAATATATTGTAGCAAAATTGAGCTAATTTTTTCTTCTTTAATACTTATTTCACTCTGGAATGCTATTTTTGTGAACTATATGACAGAAATGGTGTATTGCGGAACTCACTTTTGTGAACATTGTCCTAGAGACAGTGCCAAACCCATAGTAAAAAAAAAATGAATTTGGTTTTTGAGTCAGATCCTCCCCACTCCAATAATACAACTCAACTTTATTTTAAGCTACTGGAACTACAACTTATTTTTTCGAGTTTTCCATCTTAAATAGTAGATTTATTTATTTATTTATTTAGGCTGTGCACAGGTTTTACTTCTTTCAATACTCTCTGTTTTTCCTCTACATGTGTTTTGCAAGTTGAAGCCTTCAGAAATAATGGCACTTGCAGTGTTCAGCCGGTCCCCAGAGTAGAAATTATTATGTCTACTAAGTTGAGGTAAAAAATAAAAAGCCTTAGGATTTAAATAATTTTGTAGAATAGTATTGTAACTATTTTTTGAACTTGTGGTTGACTTCCTATATGGTCCTAAACTAACCCCTGAACTATTTAAGAGTCTGTTGAGGTAGTGATTAGGTATGTTCACATTTCGATAATAATGTTTACTATAGCATTCTTTCCTTTTCCCAAGCATCCCCAGTTTGGGGACCTTCATAACTGGAAATGTGTATTTCCATGATTTAGTTGAAAGGAATCTCATCTAATTTACATGCTAATATGAGAATATAGATTGTCTGTGTACACGAATCATATAGTTTAGTAGTTTGCAACTTCCATCCTGGTTGGTCTTCATTCTCAGCGCCTTTTCTAACCTAAAGATTGACTGATTTCACAACACACCCATGACCAGTGGGTTGCTATTTAAAACATAAATTACTAACAAAATCTATATATTACACACCCACAGATAAGCACATATTTTGTAACAGTGAATAAGAAAGATAGCATGTCTTCTGTGTAATATACATCCACATTTTCTTACTTTTTTCTTCTTCCTTAATTGCATTCGATTTTTCTGAGTTATTGCAAGTAACCTGATTTTCTCATATTGCGAAATGATTCCAATCTAAGAAAACTTAACCTGCAGTAATGCACATAAAAATAATATACAAAATTGTACCTTGTTTAGTAAAATCTATTTATAACAAGATCACTTTAAAGCATTAATAAGTTAAAGTTGGTTCTTATCCATTCAGATGCCCTATATCTTTTGATTGGTGCATTTAATCCATTTACCTTTGTACGTACACTGTGTTCCACTGTCTCTGTTTCTTCATCTTCTTAAAGCAGACCCTTTAGCATCTCTTGCAATGCTAGTTTGGTAGAGATATATTCTTTTAGACTTCTTTTGTCTGGGAAGCTCCTTATTTCACATTCCCTTTTGAATGACAGCTTTGCTGGGTTGAGTATTCTTGGTTGCAGGCCTTTGTTTTTCATTGCTTGAAATATTTTTTTGCCATTCCCTTCTGGCTTGTTACTTCTATTGAGAAATCAGGTGATAACCTTATGGGATCCCCCTTGTATGTTACAAGCTATTTCTCTCTTGCTGATTTTAAGATTCTTTCCTTGTCTTTGAAATTTGCCATTTTCATTATGATATGTCTTGGAGTTAGTCTGTTTGGGTTCATCTTCCTTGGGACCCTCTGTGCTTCCTGAGTTTGCATGACATTTTTTCTCCTCAAATTAGGTAAGTTTTCTGTCATTACTTTTTCAAAGGGGTTTTCCATACCTTGCTCCTCCTCTTCTCCTTCTGGTATCCCTATGATACAGATGTTATTACATTTCATGTTGTCCTGCAGTTCTCTTAAAACCTCTTCATTCTTTTTCAGTCTTTCTTCATTTTGTTGCACTGCCTGGGAATTTTTTTCCACGTTGACCTCCAGCTGGCTGATCCGATCCTCTGCTTTCTCTAGCCTGCTTTTAATTCCTTCTACTGTGTTCTTCAATTCAGAAATGGTCCCCTTCATTTCCTCCTGGCTCTTATTGATGGTTTCTATGTCCTTTTTAATGCTGGTGTAGTTCTCAGTAAGTTCCTTGTAGCTTTCCTGGAATTCTTTCCTGGAGTTGTTGTAGTTTTCTTTGAACTTGCTGAGCTCATTGACCTTCTATCTATATTATCATTATTTTGAATTCCATGTCTGATAGGGTGCTTGCCTCTATTTCATTTTGCTCTTTTCCTGGGGATTCCTCCTTTCCATTTGCTGAAGGTTTATTTCTTTGTCTCCCCATTTAGGTGTCTCTTGTTAGTTTCTGCTTCTTGGATTGGTCTGCTTTGACTTACTGTCAGTGGTGTGACCTTCTGTCATGTAAAGGTGCACTTTTTTTTTACTTCCTGGATCTGTATTGGTGACCTCAGCTCATGTCCCAGTCTGGGCCTAGTCAGCCAGTTGGAGACAATAGAGATCCAATGTCTTGGTCTGTCTCCAGTAGTTGGTAATCCAATCAGCCTGTGATCAGTGGTCAGTTTTAGGCACCTCTGGGCGGAACAGATGAATCCAGTTGTTAATCTAATCAACCTGTGATCTGAGGTCAGGTTTAGGAACTGCTGGGTGGGGAGGATTAATTCCCATGGGTGGGGCCTATGGAGAAGAGTGGTCTGCTGGCTGTATGGGGGATGAGTCAGCCCTGGATTCATGGGCTGCTCCCTCAACTCTCCCCCTAAAGCCAATGACCCAAACTTTCCCCAAGCTTCTCTAGTTCACTCTGCCCTTCTCTGCTGGAGCCCAGGGTACTCTATATTTTTTGTGCCTCTGTATTTTTGTGCTGGTCCCTTTAAGAACTCAGTCTCTCTGTCAAGGGGCTAAACCTGGCGGCTTTTTGATTTTCACCGCTGGGTGCTGTTTTACTCTCAGCTGTGTTGCTGTAGGCTGGGAAGTCCAGTTGGGGATTTAGCTCCCACCCTTCTCAGGTGGAGTCCCGGCTGCTGAGATGTTCCTCCTGAGATGTTTCTCCGTTCCTTCAGCTGCTGCCCCTGGGAGCCCCACCAGCCTCACGCTTCTCTGCACTTCCTACCCATCACGTTGTGATGAATCGGCTCTTCTGCTCTGCTCATGGTAATAAGGCTTCTCTCCAGTTGGTGTTCTGTTGGTTATTCCAGATGATTTCTCTCCAATTAAGTTGTAATTCCAGTTTGGTGCTTGGAGGAGATTGGTGTAGCTCCACTTAATCCTCCACCACCTTGGTTCTCCTGACATCACTTTTGAAGTTACCCTTGATAACCTGGATGCGAATGTTCGGTACATTGCTTTCCAGTAAAGTTACTCTTTTTGCCTTCTTTTCACACTGTACTTTTTAAGAAAGTCACAATGCATACAACCCACACTTAACAAATAAGTAGTTATGCTCACCTCCTTGAGGACAAACTACATAAATTATTTAAAATTCTTCCGTATGGGAGATTTGTCTCTTATCCACGGTTATTTACTTAATCATTTACATGTATCAGTGTGGCCTCAGTGATATTTATTTTATACTTTTAGTTACATGATGCTTTTCATCCTCAGAAAAAATAAACATTGTAAAAACCTAAGTAAATGAAAATATTTTTAATTCTGCCTTGAATTAAGAAGTCCGGAAGAACCTTCAAATTAGCTTATTCATGTAAACTTAATTAATTTAAAATTAAATTTTCAAATAATACAATCACACACACAAAAAATAAAACAGCTAACCAAATATCTTTTAAAAGTATGTTTAAAATTGAAGAACCAAATATATGAATACAGTGAATAGTCCTTCAGTGGTCAGGGGGAAAGGGGTTAGGGGGAAGGGGGAGTCAGAGGCAGAGAAGGGGAGCAGATTAGACAAGAACCTAGTATAAAGGAACCATGGGCATGGACAACAGGTGGGATTGACTTTGGGGGGAATGGGTGCATGGGGAGGGGGACAGAGGGGAGCAAAAAGGGGATGGATGTAATACAACAACAATAAAAATTTTTTAAAAAAGTATGTTTAAAATCAAATAACTCTTAACACATTGTTGACTGACAATTTTATACAAAAGCTAATGCAAGTGCAAACATGAGTTAACTCGTGTAGCAAATTACATCCACCTGTTCATTAAGCTAGACCCTTATTCTAATGATGAAAAGAACTATAATCTTGAACTCTGCTCGGTAGATTTGTATTTCACCCTGGCATGCATGGAGCAGTTCTGAAATTACAGGATTGAGTGAATGAGTACAAACACTGATGATGTTCAGAGCCATAGTTCTCACTCATAGAGAAGAGATGTACAAAAATGGAATAGAGGAAGTCCAGAAACAACCCTGTCCTGTTAGATTGGAATTTTCCAGAGTTGAGACAGGAAAAGTACAAGATGATCTTAGAACATTTTATGGTGCCAAAAAGTAAGGAAGTGCTCAAAAAAAAAAAAAAAAAAAAGTGTGGGGGGAGGGTGGGGGCAATGTCCAAAAGACAAAGGGACTAGCCTGAAGTCATTTCTCGTGACCAAATGTGGCAGCCTTCTAATATCAAAATAAAAAATAATATGGTGGCTTATAACCCATTAAATAAAAGAAGAATCTTTGTGCCCATACTGCTAATAAGTAAATTGGGAAGAAAAGAAAACTTAAAAAAATAGGAGGCTAACCATCTAAAGTAGATGGAATGAAGGCTAGAGAGTCACCATCTTGTGATTCAGACGTGAATAATCACAGGATGACAACACTCTACTATAAATTTTGATGAGCTACAGGGTATGTACATTATCTCCAAGCATCTTCCCAGAAATAACTCATTAATTGCCACAAATGGGACATCTGATGTGATTTACTGAGGGAAAAAACATTACTTCATTAGTATGCCAGCAAAAATGTATAACAAGAACTGAATTATAAGGAAAAATCTGACAAATTGTGGAGAGAGAGACACTCTACAAAATAACTGGCTTATAGTTCTAAAAAATGCTGGTAAATATATAGCAGAACAGGTACTCTCAGGCATTCCTATGTGTGTATCTTGGTGAATGGATGGACAGATAAATAGCAATATATCTTTTAACCTGAAAAATATCAGCTCTTTAAAATTACCCTAATAAGAGATATTTTTACAATTCTGGCATCCTTCTGGAAACTTTGACTTTTTTACCTTAAAATTTTTTAATGTTTTTTAATTTTTCTGCTCTAACCATAAGATTGATATGTTGCACCCTGGCCCATGTCTCTCAGATAGTTAGAGCATTATCCTGGATACCCAAAGGCTGCGGGTTTCATGCCTGGGCAGGGTGCGAATGGGAGGCAACCAATTGATGTTTCTCTCTCACATCAATGTTCCTCCCTCTCTCTAAAATCAATAACCATATTAAAAAAAAAATACTGATATGTTGCCATTTCTAGAAAATCTAGAAAGCATGGAAAATTTAAAAAGAAAATTAGAAGGTATCTGTAATTCTGCTATGTAATTTAAGCACCATTAATAAAGAAAGTTTAAAAAATATATTGAGAACATACTTTTATGTTCTCAAAAGTATGTATACATACTTTTATTTTCTATTTAAAAAAATTACCAATATAGCATGACACTATCAAATGTTATTCAATAATTTTTGAAAACCTAGATTTTAATATAAGCAATATATTTTTTAAATGAAATGAAAGCTATATTTTACCTTTCTATTTACATTAAGTTTATCATCTTTTACTATCACAGTGCTCTGGCAAATGTTATTGTACATTTATATTTTACATGTCTCATGAGTTTTTTAATGTAAATGAAAAGTGGGTTAAAAATCTATTTATCTATCTATCATCTATCTACCTACCTACCTACATACCTACCCACCTACCTACAAACATGTATTTCCACATTGCTTTCTGGAAGATATTTTTTAACCAGTTATCACTTCTACAGTGGTGTTGTATGAGTGTCTATTTTGCTATATATACTTACTAGCGTTGATCACTATTATTTTGTTTTTTTTTAAATATTGCATTGCTGAATTCTTATTTTAGATGAATACTTTTTCTTGACTTGTTTTTGCCATGCTGCCTATGTGAATTCTATTTTTATGCTTTTCTATTGAGATGTTATAGTTTTTATTATTTACTTTATGTAATATATATCTATATTTAGATTGATATAAATATATATCTCAAGGCATAAAGCTAGAGATGGAAATAGAAACACAAGGATAAATATAAAAGGATGGAAGAAGGAAGGGAGGAGACAGGGAAAGAGGATAGCAATGATATATATAATATACATGTAATATAAAATGATAATATATTTTATATATAGATTGATATAGATATATAGATAGATATTTTTCAGCACCTTAAGATTCCTGAGAGCTTATCTTTTCTGGTTGATTTATATTATAATCATCCTGATAGTAATATGCCTCTTTAGGTTAAAATTATGTGTTCCCTTCTCTTAAAAAAGTATACATATATACTCTATTTAGAGAGACTTTTTCTAGAGTGAATTTGGGATAGTATTCCAATTTAGCTTTCCCTTTGCTCCCTCTAGTGAGAAAATCTATGTATGTACATGTACATTTCTGACTTCTATTTCAGTGGTTACTGCCCTCTGGTGTTTGCAAACAAGGCATAACTTCTACTTATTAGAATTCCTTGGCAATGATGAATTGTATCTATACAGATTGAGATAATGCTTGAATATATTCAAATTTACTTCAAAATAAAAATAAGTGGCAGTCTATAGTTATTTTGGGAGAGTTCTGACATTTAAAAATATCTGATATTTGCATCTGGCAAATGAAAATAAAATTTGCCTGGGAAACTTAGTTACCAGTGGCTCTCCCTTACCAAGTTACCAAATAAATATTCACTTTCAACCTATGAAGTCCATTTCTTGATAATGTAGCAAAACTTGTGGGAATTATAGCAGCAAAAGGGAAAGGAGACACCCAAGGTGGAGAAAGGAGTGATTCATCAGTTTTTAGAGAAGTACTGTATTCTGTCCAGGGGATTTGCCTCTTCTGGAGACTTTCTCATTTTTTAATCTAATATAGAGATTCTGTATTAGCAATTTGTGCAGCACAGGGTTATTCCACTCATTTAATGTGGGCTTCAGTTTTCTTAAATGTACATTATTATGTTACCTAGTCCAGAAATTTTCAAACCCTTTTGAAGGGGAAGAGGAAGAGTAGGCACTTATTCAAACTATTCCATGGAAGTCTAGTATAAAATGCAGGAGAAATAAAAGTCAGTCTGCTCCAAGTGGAGGAAAGGGCTTGGGCGGGGTGTCAGCTCCCTGCCATTTAGCCCTTCCTCTTGTTGACCATGCCCCTCCACCCCACCCCGTTCACATCTGGGTCACCTCTGAGGCTTCCCAAGTTCTTGAAGAATACATTTTAATCAGGGTATCACAAAGGAAATGTACAAAATGTGTCCTCCCCACAAGTGGTTAAATATTACCCTCAAATGCAGAAAGTCTGCTATGTGCCATTTTGTATTTTAAAAACTAGGAAAATCTTTCATTTATTTATGTACTTAACAAATACTTAATGATAACCAGATAACATGCTAGGTTCTATGGGTACAGAAATCAATATATTCCCTGTCATCCATATGTTCTGTAGGGGAGAAAATGGAAATGATTACATAAATAAGTATAACATTGTGATGGTCTTACATGTAATGAGGAGGATGCAAACAGATTTTCTTGTGAATTTATAGAAAAAAATTGCTCAAATAGTAGTAAGCATACTTACATTAGAAAGAGATAAGAAGCCCTGGCTGGTAGCACAGTGGTTAAGGCGCCGGCCTGCGAACCCAAAGGTCGCAGGTTCGATTCCCCAGCCAGGGCAACATAACCAGGTTGCAAACCAGGTCTCCAGTCAGGTCTGTGGCTGGAGGCAGGTGAAACGCAACCGTACATTGATGCCTCTCTCCATCTCTGCCTCTCTCCCTTCCCCTCTTTCTAAAAAATAATGAAATAAAATCTTAAAAAAAAAAAAAGATAAGAAAAAGAAAAACATTGTAAAATAAAAATTGAAAAATTCTGCAAAAAAATGCAGTTCTACAAAATACTTTATAGAATTTTTATATTCTATAATTTTATATATAAATAATTTTATATTATTTATAGAATAATAGAATTGAAAAAAGTAATGGTGCCAGCCTGTGAACCCAAAGATTGCTGGTTCAGTTCTCCAGTCAGGGCACATAACCAGGTTGCAAGCCAGGTCTCCAGCCAGGTCCTTAGCTGGAGGCAGTTGAAAGACAACCACACATTGATGCTTCTCTCCTTTTCTTCCTACCTCCCTGCCCTTCTCTCCAAAAATAAATAAAATGTTTTTAAAAATAAAGTTCTATTAAAAAGAAAACACACATAAAAATATCTGAGGTCTATTTTATCACTCAGTCTTCTAATTTTACAAATAGGCAGCATGGAATTTGAGCTTTTTGTCTGATAGACAACTTTGTCTTCAGAAAGCCTTTTGATCATGTAAACATATGACCGAACATCATGTAACATATGGACGCAGAGTTGAAGCCACCAAAGCAAAACCACGAATTTAGAGTCACCCGGAAGGAACTTAATCTCAATGATCCCCTCATTTCCAGATTAGGAAAGAGAGCTCTGTCGAGATGGAGGGCTTTCCAAGCCAAGGCCAAAATGTTTTTTCCTGTTTCGCTGTCAGTAGCTCTGCTGTTGCTAGAGAGAGGACTTCATGCACTATTTTTAGCGACTTTTATTGATCTCCTTTGTGAAACTGGGATAATAATTCTTTATAGGAATTGCTGCAAGCACAACTCAATAACTAGAAAATTAATAACTAGAACAGTAGTTTCAAACTATGTACCACTGCCTAGTCATATAAGTAAAAGTGAATATAGTGTATACAATATAGAAAAGCAATATAAGTATTATTGTTTATATTATTTCTAAAGATAAATGTAAGCATCGTGTAGAGCTTCTACTCTCATGTAAAGGAACTCAGTTCTTGGAAGAGCTGACATCCAAAAAAAACACAAATAAACAAATAAAAAAAAACAAAACAGGCAGCATTTAAGTCAAATCCACAACATATATAAAAGTGGATAGGAGGCATCATTACAGGAGTGAAAAGTCAGTCTTTGTTTTTCATTTATCCTGAGGCTTCATCAGTTTTAAGTGCTAAATAGCAGACTAGTGATCACTTTTAAATTATCTTCTCAATTGATCTGATAGGCTTTGTACATCTTCTCTTATTATAGCAAAAAGAAATTCATTTGTCAGAGAGAGCGAACGGAATCTGGGGCTTGTTTATTGTGATGAAGTCTGTTTGGAGTATCCACTGGGGGAGAACTGTAGAAGAGGGCCTGTTGGGGTTCTTCCCCCTCTCTGTCATTTCTACCTCCGTCCTTCTTTTTTCCCTTATCTTCCCTTAATTTAGCACTTATAACCATGTCATAGAAATGCAAGCATCTTGAGAAAGTAAAGTTGCATAAATAAGTAGACAGTTGGGACACACTCAGCAATCACTTGTTGATGAATTCCACGAGTCAGACTGTGGGAGAAGTTGAGGAGTGAGATGGAAGCACTAATTACTGAAAACATTTTAGGAATCCCAAACATAGGCTTCACTTTCTGTGTTTTTGCTCATTGCATTTGTGGGAACTTTTGCAATTCTGCTTCCCCTAAAATTGGATGCTACTTAAGGCATGGCTGCGTAATTCAGTCCAGTTTAGAGCAGGTTTCACTTTTATCTCTCTATTTACATGATTAGGGTTAGTTATTTGAGGAGGCAAGAGTAACTCTTGGCTTATAGTGAGTTTGAGTCCATTGGAAGTCTCAGTTTTATTTACCTAAAATGATATTGGGTAAAATTTCTGTATTCTTGAAATAGTGCGTTCATTTTTCAGATCCAAGTACAGGATTTTACCCTGTTCCCATCACAGCTGTTCAAAGCATTTCCATTAGCTGTCTTTCTGTAGTGGACATATGTTGCTCCTGTCTGGGATTAGGCCTTTTTGACATGATTCTCAGTTTTCTCACAAGCACTTGCCTAAGTGCCAAAGAATGGCTGCTGAGGAGAGCCTGAAGGTTCCCTCAACTTGACTCTACCTCCCACAGGCTTCTTCCCCCACTAGGTCTGGACCTCCATTTTCTTGGAGTGTTTACCTTAGAAAATGTGCAATCCCAGCTCCCTGCCCCTTTGAGATGCAAAACTTTTTGAGAGCTTATTGCTAGCTTTATAACCCAACGATGATTTTCTCAAGGTCTTGAGAACCATCTCTTCCGAACGTCCTGGCAAGGAAGGGAAGACCACCATCTCCCTGTTTCCGTAGGGAGGAGGACACTAACTTCAGCTGGCCCCTTGCTCCAAACTGTAAAACTATGTTCCCTCGTGAAGGTGCAAGAAAATTTACTTTTCCTTTGAGTAAGGCCAGTTATCCAAGGCAGATAGCCCATTCATTGCCCCAGCTCTTAAAAACTGTAGCTCTTTTTCCTCTAGATGTTGGATATCAGTTTGGTCTGTGGTTTCTCCCTTATTGCTGCAATGGAATGGAACAACAGCAACTTCTGTCAGGTTTTTTCTTTAAGATTCTTCTTTTCTACATTTGTTTCAAACTGACAACTCATTAGATTGTTCTGTGTAAGCTCCAGTCAGGTTTTCTAGACACCTCCCTTGTTTCTTCCTCATAATATGATATAATATTATAAATATACACATACATAGTGTCACTATGAGGGGAGTGCACTTTGAAGGTTAGCTTTTTCACTGGGAGGACCCATACAGTTACCTCTGGGGAAAATTCTGTTCTGAAAATACAATAATAGTAATTATTGGACACTTTTGCATGCCAAGGGATATGCTAAATATCTCCTTTTAATCTTCATAATGATACTATACATTTAGGCCCTGGCTGGTGGCACAGTGGATTAGTGCTGGCCTGCAAACCCAAAGGTCGCTGGCTCAATTCCCAGCCAGGGCACATAACCAGGTTGCAAGCCAGGTCTCCAGCCAGGTCTGTGGCTGGAGGCAGGTGAAAGGCAACCATACATTGATGTCTCTCTTCTCTCTGCTTCTTTCCCTTCCCCTCTCTCTGAAAATAATAAATGAAATCTTAAAAACAAAACAAAATAAAGATACTATACATTTAACTTATTATTACAGAAGAAAATGCTGTGGTTTTTTGTATTGCCCTAGATTATATCATGGATCATTCTCCATTTCCCCATGGTTTTCCTACTGTAATTTCCTAAGAGGTGGAATTGATTAGTCTAAAAAGGAATATAAGAAACAAGAGACAAAATATTAAACAAGGGAACAACTTTTACCAGTTTTAAACCCCATCAAAAATGTCAAATATTAAGAGCAGAGAGCTACCTAGCTTTGGTAGGGTGAGAAATCTGGATTAGAATTTTTGTCCCCCTCCACCCTGCTAACATTTGCAATCAGAACAGACTATAAACAGTCAGATAATCTTAAAATAGAAATTTAATTGGTTTGTTTTTCTTGCCTTTCTTTGCTAACCTATAAGAATTGAATGTAAATTTTTCACTTTACCCCCCGGATGGTTTGAAGATTAAATCATCTTTTACCTCAAAGAAAGAGGATTAAATTAGGATCTGACTTTAATGAGTCCCCAAAGTCAGTTAAGAAAAATGAATAGAAAGGCTAGAATTTGATGAAAGAGGCTAAGAGAATGGAAGAAATGGAAGGCAGAGATAGGATTCCCTTACTCCAGGGCTAAAAGAAAGACGCTTGCTGTGTATTGTTTCATATTGTTTCATGTGATTTCAAATTCATTTGTTTATGGCTTTAATGACACTGTTTTCATCCAGTTGTACATAACAAAGGAAAATGTTGCTTTTAGAAGTGAAGTTGCTTTGGTATAAGAATGAGGTCAGTTGTGTCAGAATGTCATCGGGTCATCTGTTGTCGTAGATGAACACTTTGTAGCTTAGCTGCTGTGGGCTATTCTGTAAGAAGTTGTGGCGAAGCAATGATGACAAGAGAATATTGAGACTATAAATACTGAGGGTTTGAGAGGCTGGTTGAAGAGCTTCAGTGTGGGCAAGGCAGTTTGCTGACTTGCTCTCTAAAGATCTTGAAATATTTACTCTTGCCGGGGCCAAGGTGATTCTTTGGTGGGCAGTGATGACCCTCAGAGCAGCCTGGCCTGTCCCCCAGGACTGGCTCCTCATCCCAGCAGTGCCTCCAGCGAGCAAGTCAGCTCGCAGTTGGGCAAGCCTTCTCTCCCCTGAGAAGTCCAATTCGGATGAAAAGGTAAACCTCTGTTAAATTTGGACTTTAGCCCTTTCATTTCCCCTTGCCTGGAATAAAAGCATGATTAACCTGCCATTTGTTTGGAGTATGTTTTTTTTTTCCCTTTATTTGGCTTATTAAGATATATCTGTTTACATGCTCTTGGCTTGTCAGATTATTATAATTTCCAGAGAAAACCAATGTTAAATAAGTGGCTAGAAAAGAGAACATCAGTCCCTAGGCATAATTGTGCTGCCCAAAACAAAAACAAAACAAAACAAAACAGGATATGAGTGGGACCTGGGGCTGTGGTGATCCAGTCCCTGGAAGTGCCCTGGAGAGACAGAGAAGCCCGGAGGAGCAGGGTGTGTGAGGAGGTAGCATGGGAGACTCAATGCTCTTTACCTTCCTCTACACAGGCGAGGACTGTAAAAATTCCTCCCTATGTCTCCCTTATATTCAGTATGAGGGGAGACCCCCAAAACCAGAATTTACTTGTAAAAAATTATGTATCTATCATTACATGGTTAAACTTCAGTCACCGGCAGAGACCCCTCCATGTGGTGTAATAATACATGGCGTGTATGTATCCTCACTGCTCAAAAACAGTTTTTGAACTCATCAATGTTGATGTCTTTTAGTGCTTCTGCCGTTTTTTGTTTGTTTGTTTGTTTCACCACCTCTTCTCCATAAGCAAAATATTTCCTTTTGAGGACTTTTTTCATCCTGGGAAACCAAAAGAAGTTGCTCAGGGGCAAGGTCAGGTGAATACAGAAGTTAGGGCATGGGGGTCAGGCCATTTCTGATCAAAAACTTCTGAGTACTCAGCACAGCATGGGCAGGTGCGCTTGTCAATCACCCATGATGAAATGGGCAAACATGCTGAAAGAGTCTTCAAAAAAATTCACTGAAGATGAGTGCAGCCTCTCACAACAATGTCAGCTGGTACACAGGTACCGATGGGTTCTTAGAACACTCCTCTAGCGGGGGAGGCCTGTACTGCAAGGGGCCCACCCTCCAGAAGATAATCCTTTTTGGGGGGTCCCCCATATAGCAAAAGATAGTTTTTTGCCCTTTTTAAACCAAAGTGCTCAACAGGAAGTGATGGAAGAGGCAGAGCTGGAGGGCAGGATCCCTGTGGGGATCTGATTAAGAAGCATCCTCTCCATCTCACCCCAAGGGGAAGGTGAGTCTCAGGACCAACTTAGACAAATTCCTCTTCTGGATGTTCTTCCGATGACCGCCATTGGTGGGTCTAAGTTTTATTTTGTTGACATAGGATTAATTAATACAGTACTACTAGGATCCCTGACATGGCATACCTATATTGTGAAGTTAAGCTAAATACATGGCTGTTTATTAAGAGTCTTACTGAAGTTGCCTTCTTTTTTTTTGTGTATATGGCTGTGGGAAGCACCAAGCTAAAATAGTATTCTCTGTGTTTGGGGGACCTGGGAGAACCAGATTCCAGTTTGTGTTCTGCAGTGTACACATGTGAGGCCTGGCCATGAGACTGCCCCCCTCCCCAGCCTCGATTTCCCCTTTGTAAAGATGTGGAGGGTGACAGAGCGCCAGTAAATTCTGATGATGGCAGACCCCTTTACTCTTCCATACAGAGGCATGTGATGCCAAAATTGCCCACAAGCTGCCAAAATGGGTCCCCTAATAAAGATTAAAAAAAAAAAAAATAGCATTTAGAAATTACCCTGGGGATCAGTTCAATGGAAAAGGGAATAGTCAACCCCATAGAACTGAATACAGAAGTTGTTCATTTGGTGGCTTCTGCATCTGTCCCTTCCTAACTGAATTGTTAGAGGATGGGGAGGAAATGAGAAAAGGAAGCCTTGGCAGGGGAAGGTGGGGAGTGAGTGAGAATCAGGCCCACGGGCTGCACCTGCTGCCTGCCTGCCCCAGCACTGGAGCTACCTTCCCAGCTGCATCTGGGAGCAGCAGGGGTCTTCCAGCAATGCAGTACCAGATGCTTACGGCCTAAGAGTCCCAAGAGCTGCTTGATTACTATGAATAATTAAAGTAACAGTTTTGTCATCTATGGAGCATTTAACTGGGTGCCAGGGTGAAGAATGTTTGCTACATGATCTCATTTCATTTGTACAACAACCTCGTGAAGTAGGTATTGTTAGTCACTGTATTTTAGAAACAGGGAAAAGAAGACTGCAAGTACTAATGACTTGCCCAAGATGACCCAGCTAAGTGGTTTTGTAATGGGTGAAGAAGCTAATGGTCGTTATTTTGGAAAGGAGTAGAAAGAAAATGGCCACCACATCTCTAGTCTATTTCTACCTCTAAAAATTCTTTCAACTTTTCAAAGTGAAATCTCATGAAGGACACTATCCAAGCAGCAGTTACGACGGGGAAAAGCTCTACGGGGTAATCATTTGAGAAGGTCTGTGTGACAGTGGAAAGGGACTAACTTCTCAATATGGGGGCGGGGGCAGGGATGTGTCACAACTGATTGCGTAAAGACATACAAGACTCAGGTTCTGTTGTTTTTTTCCCACTAATTTCTAATTCTGTATCTTCCCCTCCTCGGGGAAAGTCCTGACACCAATCCGAGCAAGTAGCCAGTGGTTCTTTTCCACGTCAGCAATTTGCCCTGGCCCGTGGAAAGGCCTTCATTATAGTCACCCTGACAGTGGCGGAAAAAGGAGTGGGCCATAACTACTCTAGAGAGCAGGCTGGCTTCCTGACTCAATGGATTCAAGACAAGATTTCTACCCACAAATATCCATCTCCCATCCGCTGTCTCCATTTCATCCTGCTTAAAGGGGCTGGAATAATCTGCCTTCGCTAAGTCCCAGTTAAAAAGAAAAGAAATTCAGTGTTGCACACTTAAAAGTTCTCGTAGAGAGAATACAAATGTACCTGTGCATGGTGACAGATATTTACTAGACTTACTGTGGTGATCATTTTGCAATATATAGAAATATCTTCTCATGATGTTGCACACCTAAAACTATTGTAATATATATCAGTTATACTTCAATTTAAAAAAAGGAGAGAAAATTCATAGATGGGGTGCGGGGGTGGGAGGTCTGGTGGGCATTACAATCTAAGTATATGTCTTAGACTAACTTTCTTAAAATAGATCCCAGGAAACACTAGCCTGGCAAGTTGACCTCTAAATTAAAGGTCCTGTGGTCAAATTCCTCTGGGGAACTCTCTGCCGATGTCAATGAGAAGCTACTAGCATTTAGGGTCAAATAGTTCTTCCTTGTGTGGGATCTTCCCAAGCATTGCAGTTCATTTAGCATCCATGCCACCTGGCCTTTCGGTGCAAGTGGAGATCCTCAGCCTTCATAATTAAATATATTTTTTAATAATATTTTATTTATTTATTATTATTTTTTTATAGAGAAGGGAAGGGAGAAAGACAGAGAGGGAGAGAGTCATCGATGTATGGTTGCCTTTCACCTGCCTCCAGCTACGGACCTGGCTGGAGACCTGGCTTGCAACCTGGTTATGTGCCCAGGCTGGGGAATTGAACCAGCAACCTCTGGGTTTGCAGGCCGGCTCCTTATCCACTGAGCCACCAGCCAGGGCTAAATACATTTTTAATGTCCCTTGTGGGAGGCACTGAATCTCATGCAGAACAAATGTAGCTATCACCTTATAGAAATTCAAGGAGCATATTGTATATTGGTATAGTAGATTCTGAGAAGAATTCCTTTTTTACAAATATTTTTATTCTACTCAGCTTGTCTGAAATAGATATAGAAGCTCCCCGTTCTCCCTACTCCCTCACCTAGTTTTTTCTTAGAACACCATGGAATACCTTTTGAAAAATACTGTTTTATCAAGAAGGACCAGAAAGGAATGTTAGCATGTGAAGAGATACTAGTAATCACCCAATATCTGGCATCTGCTATTCACCCTATGAGCTAAATATGGCCTTCTTGGCCCTGGGGACTTGTGGAATTTTTGTTTTAAACTTGATTACCACTCAGGATCTTTGGAGCCATCTGGGAGACTAACTACCCAGGTATCAGGTGAGTGGCTTGGATAAGGGAGTTCTTTTATTTGATACTCATAGTAATTCATTATATGGTTTAAGCTACTTAGGTTTCATTTTACTCACATTTCATCATAGAACAAGAGTGGTCCTTATGAAAGATGCCTGCCAAAAGGAACATAGACAAAAGTAAGACCTCCATATGCACTTTGCTCATATTCCAGTCATGTACATTTTTGATGTATTAACTGTGAGCCTTTTGACCCACCTCTCTTTTCAATTAAAATATTAAACTAGATAAGCAGATGAGTGTAATTGTCTAATTATTTAGTAGTCACTGAGAAAAGCAAAAATGCATTTTCTTGTATTCTAAATTCTGTATTTTGCCAAGGGGAGAAACCAGTCCAGAAGTGATCAGTGACTGAGATGTGATTGGATTCAGGTATCCTGAAGTGGGGGCAGGACTCTGAACATTGCTACAATTTTTAAAGATTTTATTCATTGTTTTTAGAGAGAAGGGCAGGGAGGGAGGAAGAAAGGGCAAGAAACTTCAATGTATGGTTGTCTTTCACCTGCCTCCAGCTACAGACCTGGCTGGAGACCTGGCTTGCAACCTGGTTATGTGCCCTGACTGGGAATCAAACCAGCAACACTAGGGTTTGCGGGCTGGTGCGAATTCACTGAGCCACATCAACCAGGGCTGAATATTGCTTCATTTTGTTACTTCTTACCAAAAGAACTAATGCGAGATGGGAAATAATGTGGATGAGAGAAAGAAATTAAACTTGCTAGAAGAGTGTTATAACAGAAAGTCCCCCCAAAACATTATTTAACAGTTACAGTAAAAAATAAATATAAATTTAAAAACCAAGCTCATTTTATGCCAAATATATAAGCAGAGTAAACAGTAACTGCTTTGGTGAACCACCCAGACTCTCTACTATGGAGGAGCAGTGAGCCAGATAGCGGGTTCAAGTTTCTTGGGAACATGTAATAACAAACTAAAAAAGGATTTGCTTTTTATCCAAATACAGTATAAAAGGAGGTTTGGGTTTCTCAAATTTCAGCCTGCCTTGGGCAGGTTTTGATAAGATTATATGGTCTTTTCTTGAAAGTCCTCAAATATTTCTTTCATCCTTTTCCTAGTCATAGTGTATTTCTTTTCCTTCTGCTGTTTAACTGATTAAGTTTTCTCCCTTGCTATAAATGTAGAAATGGATTCAGAAATGAAACAGTAACTCTAAACTATATTCTTTTGATAGTTTTTCTTCATTAAGAGAATTTTCTACATGTGTCCTTCTCATGTTTAAGATCAAGTATGATCTCATCATAAGCAGAATTACAGTTTTCATAGAATACTTTTCCCCAGGCATGCTAGCCCTTTTCATGTCAAAACAACAACAAATCTGTGCTTGAAAGGGGTTGAGGTGTGAGAAATAAATAGTAGACTTTAGCGAAACTATTCTTGAATTATATGTCATAGCATAATCCTAAGACTCAACCTGGATAATCAGGGCCCAAGTGAAAGGGGCCAAGTACACACACACACACACACACACACACACACACACACACACACACAAATCACCCCAAACTGCTCATGCCTGATGACCATGGACAGCTGACATTTGGTCAGTGTTGATGAGATCACAGGGAAGACCAGTGACTATGGCAAACTGTGGGGATGTTTCACGTGAGGTTTCCTATTGTCCGCCTTTCAAGGGAAATGATAAACTTACATTTTAAATATAGTAAACCAATTCATAAAAATATTAAGGGGATGAACATGTCAAAGAGAATGAGCTGAGCCTCCCTGGTTCTTGGCTTGAATAGACGTAGTCTGATCCTTATATCTCTCTGCCTTTTCAAAGGAGAATCTTCTAGTATCAGGTACCATTCTGATACTGTTCTTCTATCTGAAGGTGGCTTTCAGTGTACAGGTATCCTATGTTTTTCATTTCTGATCCTAATGGTTAAAGAACCAGCAGGGGGAACCACAGACTGTGTGACTTAAAATTAAAGGACTGCATTTAAAAAAATTTATACGTGGAAAAAAAATTTAAACAACTTTGAGGACCAGCTTCCTCCAGCAATTTGAGTTTATCTTATATGACAACCCTTGCTTTTACTTGCCTAGTAAAATATCATAATGCCAATCATCAGTTATACAATTAGAAACATTGAATGCAGTACTTTCTGGAACTTAAGTCAGCATATGGAATGTGGCTTAAATGCTGAGAGTAAGAACCATCTAAGTTTGTCTCAGTGATTCCTCAGTGGGCGAGTGGGTGATGTGGCTTGCCGTAATCATTTTGACACAAAATGGACTTACATATCCCGCAGAATTTTACTATTCAAATCTTACTGTAAATGGAGCAATATACTATGCACCATGCAGTTGCAAAATTTTGTATTGATTTGCTGCCCTCGATAAACTCAATAAATATTACGGATACTCAGACTAATTCTGAAACCTAATAAATACACGCCCAGAAATAGCTTAGTATGGTTTGTTCTATGGAGAAGGCTTAAGTGGGATTCTCATGAGCAAGTACATTTTAATTTTTATTTCACAATGACATTTGTAAAAGATGATATATGTAGACACATTGGGGAAAAGTGATGACTACAACTGTGGAAAAGATGAACAGCTCTGACTGGCCCCTGCGTCTCGTGGCCACATGAAGAAGGCTGTGGAGGTCAGTTTGGTGGGGCAGACCTCAGCCCCTGCAGAAGGCCATGGAATGCCGGGTTGGGGGGCTCTACCAGAGTAATGTAAAGAGCTGGTGGTGACAATAGAGGCAGCTGTAGGTCTGACTTCCCTTTCCCCTTTCACTGCTCCCTGAATTTGGTTGCGTTATTATTGCTCATCAGCATTTGCCCAAAATAAATGAATGTTTTGGTCATGTTTTTCCCTTCGTTTTGAAAATTCAGGATGAAATTTAAGACTTGGTTTTTCAAAAAGTTTCTACCCTTTTGCAAAGTTTTAAGAATGATGCATCTTCTCCTTAGAAAAGATGACATTTTTATCCAAGTATGTGTTGGTCCTATTGCACCAGCTGGTTTAACCTTGTCTGGCTTACTGATCTTTGGTTGTACTATTGTTTTGGAGGAAAAGAGAGGTCTGCAAGCAAGGGAGAGAAAAAGAAGCTATTGTTGATGTTATTACCGTTTCTAAATAGAAGTCTAATAAATACCCCTGCTGCGCCATCAAAGTCCATATTCACATTTTAAAGAGAAAATGGGCCAGCTACTATTTTGGAATAGACCATTGTTTATTAGTTATAATTAAGCATATTGAAATATAATGGTAGTTATTAGTGAACTTAGATGGGAACAAAAATTGTTATTTTTATACTGCACAGCACTAAATGATGACATTGTTGCATAGAGGGTTTCTTTTGTTCCGCTTCTTCACACCTAATCAAGTTAGATTCCAACTATTAAACACATATGCCTTCACACTTTGAACTGAGACATAACCCTTTATAAGAAAATTAGAGGCAGAGAGGTGAACACTCTGCCATCATTTGGAAAATAAAAATGTGGAATTTTGTTTTTTCTGTTTTTAATTTTATTGTTGTTGTATTACATCCATCTTCTTTTTGCTCCCCTCTGTCCCCCTCCCCACCCACCCATTCCCCCCAGAGTCAATCCCACCTATTGTCCATGTCCATGGTTCCTTTATACTAGGTTCTTGTCTAAACTGCTCCCCTTCCTTGCCTCTTCCTCCCCCTTTCCCCAAACCCCCTTCCCCCTGACCACTGAAGGCCTATTCACTGTATTCATATGGAATTTTGGATTAGCACAAGCTTCCAAGAATTCTGGTGATAGCTTAGTTGGAATCTTAAAGGGTAAAAGAAACCCTCTGAGGACAAGGGCAACATTAGAGTAACTAGTTTTTCTTCATTAACCTGTTACTCTCACCACCCCTGCCTCCCACCAAACACATCAGAGATAGTACTGTTGTGTTGAGAAGGGGATTGTATTAACTAGGAGGGACTTGGAAATTTTATGTAATTTTAAAAAGTATAAAATCTTTACTAATGCTTTTGGTCTGAGTTAGGCTGGGTCCAAGAAGATATTGCTTCACTCTTCAAGTGTGGGGAATACTATGAGACCAACATAAGTTTCTCATTATTCTCCCAAGCACATGGTGGCTGGAAGTCTTTTTCTTTTCTTTCCTTTAAAAAAATTATTTTATTTATTTTTAGAGAGAGGGGAAGGGAACACGTGAAAGAGGGAGAGAAGTATCAATTTGCATAAGGAGCATCAATGGATTGCCTTTTGCAGTCCCCCAACTAGGGACCTGGCCTGCACCCCAGGCATGTGCCCTGACCAGGAATCAAACCAGAGATCTTTTGGTTTGTGGGACAACACCCAACCCATTGAATCACACCAGTCAAGATGACTGACAGTGTTTAGATACCTTCTAGAGCTCATAGCTACCAGGGTAATAGTCCTCATTGTTGTAACAAAGACACTACTGAGCACTTTTCTCCAGTCTATTTTAAATTGTATTTTAATGAAATATTTCCCAATAGCCCCTAAGCCACCCTCTCTACAAGGGCAGCATAGTATTTGCATTCCACAAGAGAGCTCTACCATATTTAATTCTCTCCCTTGGACTGTACAGTACACATGTCAGTGGCCTGTAAACTCCCCATTTGAAGAATGTCACTCATTTTTCTTGTGTCATCAGTCAGAATAGATTCAGAGCAAGATTTCATAACTCCTGAGTCAAAGAAGAAAGCAGCCATCATAGGAGTAATTAAAAAAAATAAATATCATTATTGATTGGAGAAAAATTAGAAAGCAGTCAGTAAAACTTTTCCTGGGGGAGTTGAAGGCTATTTGGTGTCTTTGAGTCTATGGGGAGAACGGGTGGAAGGTAAGTGCATCTCAGCTCCACCTCTCTGCCAAACCAAGTAATGATTTCCAACCTGGGACCCACAAGACAATAATGTGGGTTTTGTCTATTCTCCTTCAAGTTTTTAAGAAATAATAGAAATTGCACATTTTTCCATAATAATACTCTCTAACAAAAAATAACAACAAACAAACAAAAAAACAAAAAATTTAAAAATTCCCTAGCTGGTATGATTCACTGGATTGAGTGCCAGCCTGTGAACCAAAGGGCCACCAGTTCGATTCCCAGTCATGATTCCTGGTCATGGCACATGCCTGGGTTGAGGGCCAGGTTCTCAGTCGGGGGCATGTGAGAGATACCACATGTTGGTGTTTCTCCCTCTCTCTTTCTCCATCCCTTTCCCTCTCTCTAAAAATAAATCAATGAAATCTTAAAGAAAAACCAAAAACTTGTATATATTTTTTGTTTCGGCCTGAGATTCTATCAGCTGAGTTATTTGTAATGTCTGTTGTCTGTGGCAGGTTAAAAACCCTGGTCGGGTATTATTGGCATTAATTATAGTGGTTCATGCAGAAATTTAAAATGCAAGGATTTATTGGGGATGGAAAGACTGAGAAGTCCTTCATGATATAACAATGTTAATAAAAAATAATAATTTATATAATGCACTTTAAGTTTTTAAATTATCTCATTTATATGTTTCAATAGCTCCAATGAAATGAGTAGGGTAGGAAAACTTAACACCAGAGAACTAAAGTTATTTTTTCAAAAGTGAAAACAAATGCAACTTCTCTGACCACTGTCAACACAATTTGACACCTTCTGATAGGTACTATATTATACCCATATCATTGCTATTATGAGTGTAAATTCTGGATAAAGATGGCCTACATTCAAATTCTGACTCTTCCATGTCAGCTGTGATCTTGGAAAGTTATTTAATCTTCATGCCTCAGTTTCTATTTCTCTCAACTCAGATTAAATGGGAATAAGGATACCTAGCTTGGGGTTGTTGTGATGACTATTGAGTTAATAGATATAAAGTATTTAGAAGAGTGCTTAGAATAACAAATAATCAATAAATATTAGCTATCATTATTGTTTCAGATAAGAAGATTGATCCTCAGAAAATAACATCCACAACTCTTACGTGATCGGTCCTGGATCATTTTTCATTTGATTTTCAGACTTTCTAATTACTTCTTTGATACAGTTCTTTCAAAATCTAAAAGGTTCAAAATCATAGAGAGCAGTGCTAGGGAATGTTAGGTTCCCTTATTAATAGTCAGTTGGACTTGGAATCATTAAATGACTTTCCCAAGATCCCCTGGCTAATTAGTGGCAGAACTGAAAATAGAATCCCTGGCTCCTGATTGAAAAGACATGGCTTATTCAGTAAATTCACATTTCTTAACAATTTATATACCACATCCTAAATTCCTTGTCATGCTTTAAAAGTATTTTATCAAAGGAAAGGAAATGATGGCAAAGTCTCCATTATACAGCATCTAGAAAATTCAATTTTAATAACATTGGTCACCTGCGGACCTGGCATTTTATTACTATCTCAAGTGCAAGTGCAGACTGAAATACTAATTTGAGCACTTTCCTGTGGGTCAATGGTGAGGATAACTCAGCAATACCACTGTTTGTAGGAGATACTCTGGGAAAGTGAAACTGGGAAGGACCGCAGTGTTTGGCACTTTGTTTTCGCAACTGAAATGAACAAAGATAGAAATTTCCAAGCAAGCTTTCCTCCAAATCTTTCCACAGTAAGAAAAAGTTAAAGAGTCCCTTTGGTAATAATCAAAGACAATCTGTATTTTCTCTTTAGTGCCTGCCAAGGAAAGGAGAAGACAAACTATTCTTTGACAAGACTATTTATTGCACATGGCAAAAGCATTAGAAATATTATGCATGTTTTTAGAGGGCAGAACTAGACTAGTCCGTTAAAGTTACAAAGTTACAAAGAGGCATATTTTGCCTTCCAATAAGTAAGATTTATCTTGTGAGCTCCCTAGCTCTAAAGAGAGCACACAGGACCTGCTAGGTCCTGATTTCTGCTCCCAGTGTGCCTGAGTTTATCTCTGCCTTGGCACTTTCATCATGTATTTCTCTTTACCTGACTCTAAGCCACACTGTAAGCTATTTGAAGCGAAGGACTGTATGTTTTTCATTATCATATCTATAGGCCCAACACAGAACTTGTGCTGTATTAGCGTTTAATAAGCACCGAGGGAAGAAGGAAAGAAAAAAATAAAGGGACAGAAAAGGGGAAGAATGACGATGTCTGTTCTGAAAGTATTGAGCCAATGTTAATATAATTAAAACAGTTTGTGTGGTTAATACTTTCGGGACAGACCTTGTACATCTGGGATTTCCAAAAATGGGATGAAATACTTTGCGACAAATACTTTGAACCCTGGTTTTATAACCAATTACTGGAGCTATTGTAGAGTTGAACTGACATTTCTTAGGGTGATAAATCTTTAAGGTGGTATAATCATACACAGTACATGAAAAGCTACATAGGTCTTAATTTAAGATTTCAGTTATTTAGAAATTACATTCAGAATGTGGTATTGCTTGCCTCCTAAATTGTGAAACTGTTATTTAATTGCCATAACATAGCTAATGAAAACCTTGGAATTGAATTCACATATATGTTTGACAAACATGGCATTTAAATTCTGAGACAGACATGTTCCATTAGATCTGTAGTTTTGTAACTACAGGAGGAAGATGTGAAGTTATTCTTGCTACATAAGAGAATATGGAATTTGGTAGAGCTGCTTTTAATTATGCTTAATTTGAAGCAAAACTTGATCCCGTTGATCTGTAGTTATATCTGCACTCTATCTGCCATAGAAGCTTCTAGGAAAAGATCATTCTCTAACTATAACAACCATTTTAGTACACATTTTTTAAAAAGAATTTAATTATTATTTTTAGAGACAGAGGAAGGGAGAGAGGCAGAGAGGGAGAGAGACATCAATGAATGGTTGCCTTTCACCTGCCTCCAGCTACACACCTGGCTAGAGACCTGGCTTGCAACCTGGTTATGTGCCTTGACTGGGAATTGAACCAGTGACCTTTAGGTTTGCAGGCCAGCTCCTTATCCATTATGCCACCAGCCAGGGCTTTAGTACACACCTTAAAATCACTTTAAGCTAACTCATTTCAAGGTAATGCTAAATGTCATCATAAATTCATATTAGAACCTCTTTTTCACAAACGCACAGAAAAATAAAGGTGATTGTTGTGCTCATGAAGGGATTATGACATTATGGTCCATGGGAACAGGGAAGAGTAAGGTCATTCCCAGGTGATTACCCTAGTAGTCATTTGCCTGTGTTTTCTTCCTCCAGTATGTCGCATCAGCTGTGGCTTTGCTTGGAGTGACTCAGTCGCTCATTTTCTGAGCAGAACACTTTGTTATATCTCACCAGGAGATTCAAAATCAGCATACATGATTCATTCTTGGCAGTGCTTCTGAGAAAGATGAGCAGATGCAGTGATTCATTCGTTTCTATTCTGTTTAACCATCAGTTGGTAAGTGCCTCTGTCACTCCAACTCCTTTGATTTAATGCACAAATTGTAATGATCTCAGCTTTTCCAAAGCTAATTCTTATAGATATTTTATTCATACTCACAAGAAAAAGAAGAAAAAAAGAAGAAAGGAAGAAAGGAAGGAAGGAAGGAAGGAAGGAAGGAAGAAAGGAAGGAAGGAAGGGAAAGAAGGAAGGGAGGGAGGAAGGAAATGAGATAAAAGAGATGGAGAAAATAAAAAGGGGAAGAAGACTGGCTAAAGGAAGAAAATAAAGCATCATTTAAGCTATTCTTATATTTTAATCTCTATGTTACAGGTTTAAATCTCAGAAAGCAATATATATTTGATTTATTTAAATAGAGCAATTGTCATTCTGCCCCCATGCACAAACACTTTAGCTCTTATGAATCCTGAAAAGCAAGATATAACTGGCTAGACAACCTCATGTTCATGTTCCTTAATCTTACAGCCATAACTCTTTCTCTTTCTTTTCTTTCTTTTTCTTTCTTTCTTTCTTTCTTTTTTTTTTTTTTTTCTAGAGTGGGCTATTGTTTTAGGTAATAAGAGTGAAAATATTTTTAATGTGATTCATTACCTTATTTTTGGCTAGAATCATTCTTTAAATATTGTAACATTTAAATTAATGTAGCACCAAATACATTTAAATAACATTATGACAATTATGACCTAAGAATATATATTGCAAAACAACTACATACAGAACTCTGTGAAAGGTGCCAAAGTTGGATAACAACATTATTGTCCATTATTTGCTTCTCCAGATTATTATTTTTTAACCTAACAAAAGATATTAACCTATCTTTGATGATAAGGGCCATCCTAGGAGAAGTTGCATGGAGGCTAATATTGACAAGTATAACACAAGTGCTTCTGTTTCCTCTCCCATATCCAGAACAGATATGATATTTGATCATGGTGCTTTTGTTCATCAACTTTGTAAATAACTGAGTGTTTTATGAGTCCATTTGCCACATTTGACTATTTAAGTTAAGATGTTAACAGCATTTTGAAGTTTCATTGATATTCAATAAACTGCACATATTTAAAATTTACAGATTCATACATTTTGACACATGTATATAGCTATAAAAATATCAGTATAGTCAAGAACAAATTTATCATCTCCCCAAATTTCTTTGTGCCAGTTTGTCATTTCTTCCTTTTGTCCACACTTTTCTTTCCACCCCTAATCTCCATATAACCACTTGTGTGCATTATATTTCCATGAATTAATTAATTTTAAAGGATTTTATGTAAGTTAAACCAAACAGTATGTGCTATTTTACATTCAGCATTATTATTGCTGTATAGAAAATTATGTGTACAATAGAGATGTCTAACATAGAAATGGTTTAAGTTCTTCTTTTACAATATATCTTTTATTTTTTAGTATATTTTATTGATTATGCCATTACAGTTGTCCCAAATTCTTTTCCCTTTACTCCCCTCCACCTAAGACCCCCATTCCCTCCCACAGCCTCATCCCCCTCTTAGTTCATGTCCATGAGTTGTACATATTAAGTTCCTTGATGTCACCTCTTCCTCTGTCATGCTTAACTTCTTCCTGTCTATCTTGCAACCACCAATTATATTTCCTAATTCTTGTACCATTTCCCCATTTCACCCCTTTCCCTCTCCTAGCTGATAAATCCTCCCAGTGTTCCCCATACGTATGATTCTGGTCCTATCCTGGTTGTTTAGTTTGTTTTTGTTTTCATATTTTAGGTTCTGTTGTTGATAGTTGTGATTTTGTTATCTTTATAATGTTCATAATTTTGACCCAGTTTTTCTTAAATAAGTACCTTTAACATTTCATATAATGGCTTGGTGATAATGAATTCCTATATCTTTACCTTATCTGGGAAGCACTTTATCTGTCCTTCCATCCTAAATGATAGCTTCACTGGATAGAGTAATTTTGGTTGTAGATCCTGGTTTTTAATCACTTTGTATACTTCTTGCCAGTTCCTTCTTTCCTGCAAAGTTTCTTTTGAGAAATCAGCTGATAGTCTTATAGAGACCCCTTTGTAGGTAACTCTTTTTCTCTTGCTGATTTTAAGATTCTCTCTTTATCTTTCATCTTTTGCATTTTAATTATGATGTGTCTTGGCATGGTCATCTTTGGGTCTTTTTTGGGGGGGACTCTCTGTGCTTCTTGGACTTGTATGTCTATTTCCTTCACCAAATTTGGGGAGTTTTCCTTCATTATGTTTTCACACAAGTTTTCAATTTCTTGCTTTTCCTCTTCTCCTTCTGGCAGCTGTATTATTCTGATGTTGGCACATTTAAAGTTGTCTCAGAGGTTCCTAAGCCTCTCCTCATTTTTAAAAATTTCTTATTTCCTCTTTCTGTACTAGTTGACTATTTATTTCTTCTTTGTGTCCAAATCATTGATTTAAACCCTGTTTTCTTTCACTTCACCATTGGTTTTGTGTATATTTTCCATTGTTTCACTTAGCCTAGCCTTCACTTCTCCCCTTCGGCGTGTGCCATATTTAAGCATGTCTGTCAAGTCTGTGAGCATCTTTACCACCAGTATTTTAAACTGTGCATCTGTTAGGCTGGCTATTTGTCTGTCAGGCTGGCTATTTCTTCATTGCTTAGTTTGGCCACTGGGACCGTGATATGTTCCATTTTTTGTGTCATAGTTCTTTATCTCCTCATCTTGACAGGCTCCTGTGTTTGCCTCTGTATCTTAGGTAGAGCTGTCACACCTGTTATATTGTAAGGGGAAGAGCCTTAGGTATCTGTTAGTACAGGCAACCTGTTTCACCATGTTGTGGCACTATACGTTGGGAAAGGTCTGAACAATGCTGCTTTCTCAGCACTGGCCTCTTTTCAGGTACTTCTCCTGCTTTTCATATGGGACTAGCTCCTCTTTAGCTGTTTCCTTTGCTGTGTTTCCCAGAGTGGGTGGGTCTGTGGATATTCCAGGACTATGAGGGCCTCTAAACATACAGATTCTACTGAGAATCTGGCAGTTTCTTCCTCCATCCCAACCCTTACTGGTTTTCATAGTCAGAAGCAACATGGCTTTATTTTCCCTCTAGCACTGGTGTGGTATGGTTCTGGGAGCACATAACAGGTGTCCCTATTATGATTGTACTTCTGCCAACCAGCCACAGTTGGCATCCCACTGAGGCTGCTGCAAGGCCAAACCATGACACCAAACTGCTCCACCAAACCAACTTCTCTGTCCCAGTTCCACCTTACCTACATGTCTAGATGAGTATTTCTTTTTTATATCTTTTGTTTGTTGGACTTCTGTGCAGATCAATATTCTGGGATTTCTGGTTGTCTCTAGTTTTGAGGTAGATGGACTGTTTCTGGTTGTAAAAGGAGAAACAGCATGTCTATCTATGCCTCTATCTTGGATTTTTGTCTTATTGCACTGATTAGAGCCTCTAATTTATATAGAATGAAAACTATAAGAGCAGGTATTCTTCCTTTGTTTCTGATCTTAGAGATAAAGGATTTTGTCTTTCATTATTCATAATAAAGCTATCCATATTTTTATTTATCAGTTTGAGGAAGATCCTTTATATTCTTTTTTTTGCTGAGAGTTTATCAGAAATAAATTCAAAGTTTTAACAAATACTTTTTTCCATCTATTTATAGAATTATACCTTTTATTGGATTTGTTTACTGATTTTTTGAAGGGAAGTGTTTAATATGAGCTCTATAATTATTAATATTAAATATTAAACCAACTTGGGATAAATCCTACTTGGTTATCATATAGTGTCTATTTTTTACATTGTTGGATTCAATTTACTAAAAATTTATTATACATTTTTGCAACTATACTCATGAAGGGTATTGGCCAGTGATTTTCTTTTATTATAATACTTTTGTCTGGTTTTGGTATCAAGGTAATGCTGGTTTTATAAAATGAGTTGGAAGTATTCCTTTTTTAATTTTCTGAAAGATTTTTTTGTACATTAGCATTATTTCTTTTTTAAGTGTTTGATACCAGAACTTGGAGTTTTCTTTGTGGGAATGCTTTTTTTTAAAAAGATTTTTAAACTTAATTTTAGAGATAGGGGAAGAGAAGAAGAAAAGAGGAGAAAAACATTGATGTGAAAGAGAGACAGAGATTGGTTGCCTCTTTATTCACCTTAACCAGAGACCAAACCCACAACTCAGGCATGTGCCCTGAACTGGAATCAAGCCAGTGAACTTTCATTTTGTGGGATGATGTCCAACCACGTGAACTACACTGGTGAGGGCATATGGGAAGGTTTTTAACTCTAAATTTAATTTATTTAATAGATACATAGCTATTCAGGTGATCTATTTATTTTTGTGTCAGCTTTAATAGGTTGGGTCTTCCAATTGTCCATTTTATTTAAGCTGTCAAATTGAGTGGTGTACAATTGTTCATTAAATTTAGTGTAAAGTAATTAAATTTAATACAACTTAAAATGTAGTTTATCAATCACACCCATGAACATTAAGGACAATTCCTCAATAAGTATGTGTGGTTAACTGGTACTGTGTTGGACAGTACAAATAGAGAACATTTTTATCACTATAGATAGTTCTTCTAGAAACAGAAAAGAGGACTATTAACAACCTAAGTTGTACTTATAATGAAACCCATTCCTATATTAATTACAAATCAAGATGGAGAATGTGTCTGCTCTAGCTGGGAAGTGAGATATATCCCCCAGATCAATACAGTCTTAAAATGTTTTTTATTTTTAATAATGTTTTTAATCTGAAAAATAGATATTAAAATATTATACTCCTTCACTTAGATTTTATTTACTTTTGGTATAGGGTTTACCAAAAAAGACCATTTTTTTAAAACTTTATAAAGGGCAAGTTTTGGAATGAAGCTGGTTTTACCCACTTGGCTTGATAAATCCTGGGAAGAGGAAGTGCAGCAGTCCCCCTTATCAGTGGTTTTTAGTTGTCCACACTTCAAAAAACTTCCAAAAATGGAAACTCTCCTTTGTCCCACATATCCATATATCTATGCTGAATATGCTACCTGCCTGTTAGTCAGTAGTCATCTTGGTTATCAGATCAATGATCTGAGGTATCACAGAGTCCTGTTTTACCTAATAAAGGCCCCAAAGCACAAGTGTAGTGATACTGAGAATTCAGATATGTCAAAGAGAAGGTCTAAAGTACTTTCTTTAAGTGAAAAGGGAAGAATATATAAGGAAATAATATAGTATCTGTAGAGTTTGGTACTATTTGTAGTTTCGGGCACCCATGGAGGGTCTTGGGATATATCCCTGTGGATGAGGGTAACTATTGTAAATGTTTTTTTAAAGAAAGAAAGAAAAGTATCTCTAAGCTGTAAATTCTATACTATGACAAAACCTCCAACTCTCTGTATTGTAGATCTTTGTAAAGTCCTTTCAAAAGAGTATTTTTCTGAGTCAAAAGAGATAGTTTGGCATATATTTACACTGAGCCGTCTTCTTAATATCTGTAAATCAGAATTTCCATTGTGGAGCCATCACTTGTAATAAGGTTTGATATTTCTGAGCAGAAATTCCTCCTTGTTTTCTTGGCATTTACAAATGATTTGTTTGAAGTGGCTTGCCCTGCTGATGAGTGTGTATTCTAATTATTCACACCAAAGCGGAGAGAATCAATTACATTTAACATCCTGACCTAAAGAATAAGTGTTTTTTCAGAACTGGTCTCTTTGAATGGAGAAAAATATTTTTTACAATTTAAAATTCACAAGGACATTTGCTTTTCTTAACTGGAAGAGGAATTAGAGGCTCCTTTTTTATTTAATTAATCAACATTGCTTTATAGCTTTTTCTTTAGCCATCCATAGTTTCAGACCCAAAAAGTTTATGCTTAGCAACTTAATGTTTATTCTTTTCTCTTGATACTGGGTAAAATAGAGCTTTGGCACAAAACAGATCTGGGTTTGAATGTTCTTGCCTATGTTTTTAATGAATTGGATCCCCAGTTTCTGAGCTTTAAATTGGTCATTAAACATACCTCAAAAAGAGACAGTAAGGCGTAGTAAGTAAAAGCACATATCTTAGAGTAAGACATATCTGTGTCCATAATCTTAGGTCTACCATTTACCTAGCAATTTGATCTTGGCAACTTATAAATTCAAGTTTTTTCACACACACACACCCACACCCCCCCCCCCACATATATATATAGCTATATGGATTAAAATGTAATAGCATTTTAAAAGTACTTAGGACAATGCTGGTTTAAAAATAAGTCATTCTTATTTTTCTCACTAGCTTATTGTTAAGTAGATAATATTGTTAAGTGCCTAGCACTTAAGTAGGTACTGGACAAATTTTACTTCTCTTCCATTTTCTCCATTAAACTTATTGCCTTCATTCAAGTTTTGCTTTATAAAAACTAAACAGATTAAGCACTTCATATATATATGTATATATTTAAATCTTTTGCTTCCTTCCTTTTATTCTTTCTCTAGAATATTTGAATAATTGATTCAAGGTCTATCCATAAATACAGCATGCAATAATATGTTCACAGTTGTGCACAGGTGAAACACAGAGTTTATTCTTATATTATTATTTATTATTATGTTATTTTCCATACAAACAACTGTAAACCTACTTTTGCTCTACACTGTATTATCTTAGGGGGTATCCAAATTTGCAACTTTTAGCCTTGTCTGTGTGAAATATTTTCAACAATTTTTATCCATACATTTCATGTTTATTGAAAAGCAGAACTTAGATAGCTAGCCACACCAGGTAATAGAGGAAAGGAGGAGAAATATTTTTGAATGATTACTTATACAATGTGATATGGAAATCATTATGGTGCTATGTAATACTCAAAAGACATTCTTACTTAGGATTCCAGTACAGTAAAGAAATGACATTTAAGTTCTAAAACTGCCCTCCTATCATCAAATACTACAGGATATTTATAGGACTCAGGAGTACAGACCAGAAAGCTTTATCAGGTTAGAGAGAGAGTAGCAATTCAGTAAAACTATCAGAAAAAGAAGAGGGCCAAAGTTGGAAGAAAGATCATTTTCAATACCATAGCTAGGTAAAAAAATTAAGCAATGCATAAGCAAAGACTGAGAACATCAGCTAAGTAGTGGAATAAGGGAGGGATGAACAGACATGCAGGGAGTAAACTTCATATTGGATATACATAAGTATTTCAATTCCTCATCTGTCTTCATTAATAGAATTTTGTAGTTACCCCCATTTCATAGATTTCAGACTTTATTTTTAGTAGTTTTTATTAGTTATTGTATGATAACATAAATATAATTCATATTACACAGAATGGATGAATTTGTTCTTAACATATTTTTTTTTTCTTCCAAGTGGCCATTAACATATTATTTTTAGTTACATAAAGTTCCAAATGAAAGAAACCTTCCATATATTGTCATGGAGATATGTTTGACCTTACATAACTATTAACAGTCAAAAACTCTGATGCTTATATATATTAAATAGATTATTAAGTAGTCAACTTTATTAGTAAACAAAGAAATACATTTTGAAAAAAACAATATGCTTTATCCATTTATTAAATTTGCGAAAAGTTTATTTTTAAGATGACACTCATCACTAGTATAGAGGTAATGTTGTAGCTCTTTCTTATCGATTGCTATTGGAAATATATATTAATAAAGTAAAGCTAGAAAGCAATTCACTGATGTGTCTATGTGATTAAAATAACTTTTACTTTATGATATAAGATTTTATTTATAAGACTGTGAGGAAATCATCAGAAATATGAACATTAATTTATATACAAGGATATTTATTACATTATTTTTTTACTGTCAAAAATTAAAAAAAATAGGCCGCGGCTGGTGTGGCTCAGTGGATTGAGCACCAGCTGGAGAACACAAGAGTCACTGGTTTGATTTCCAGTCAGGGCACATGTCCAGGTTGTAAGCCAGGTCTCCAGCCATGTCCCCAGCTGAAGGCAGGTGAAAGACAATCATACACTGATGTTTCTCTCCTTTTCTTTTCCCCTCCCTTTCCATCTCTCTAAAAATAATGAATAAAAATTTTTTAAATAATAAAAAATTACAAATAAATAATTAAAATTGAGGCAAATATAAATGTACAACATTTAGAGATTGGCTGGACAAAAGCATACTATATATAATGTAATGTCATAAACATTTAAAATTATTATGTTTAATATTTAATGTGAAGAAATTAGAAAAAATCTATAGTGCTGCCTCAATTTTATTATGTATGTATTCAAATATATATGTATATATACATACAAATACACACATACACTACATATATGACTATATATATAGTCGCTGTATCATATGTTCTTATTTATATTAAATATTAAATACTAGGGAAAGCATGCCAAATTTTTTTGTGTTAAATGGGTTATGGCACACTTTTTTCTTTATAATTTTCTATGTGTGGACCAAATGAGCATAACCTTGGGTCAGTATATCTTTTAGAATGCAGCGTTATCTGGGCTGATTTTTTTTTTGAGACTTCCAAACCCTGCACATGTTTACCTCTGATTGAGGATAAACAAAAATTAAGATATCTTCAAAGAAATGGCTTGCCTCACCTTCTTTAATAAGAGACCAAAGAGAGATGGGACTAAGCAGCTAAATCTTGACCAGGCCCTGGGAAATTTGTCTGCAAGCAGTCTGACAATATCTCGGACAAGTAAATCAGTTCTGCTGCTCTCAATCTGTTTTTGAGCTGCTCAGAGTGCTAAGGTGTAGTGCCTGATATTTGAAGCTTTTAGCATTTCAGATCACCTTGAAAAACTTCTAAAAGTGGTAACACAGCATGGGAAATTCTGGCTTGAACTGTCATCCCGAACTATACTTTAAGTATTCCTGGGCTGAGCTGTTAAAGGCCAGGTATTACCCGGCACAGTTTATGATGCTAGTCTTGCTGCAACAAGCAAATACCTTCTATTACGTTAATGTTTTATTTAAATAACAAATAGCTGGCCCCTGGCTCTGCTTCACCCTCTTATGAGGGTCTGGGCAGTTGGATTTACATGCTGGTGAATATTTTTAGGGTCCTTCAAACAGCCAGAACACTCATGTCAGGATGAAGCTGTCATCCTGACAGCCCTTTAAGCATAACACCTGATGCTTTCTCTGAATGCTTTGTAAATGCAGCATCTATAGTTCCCACCTCTAATCCAGTCATAAACACGTGGTGTGTCTTTTCAGAAGAGAACTCTGCTATAGAAAGGGAAAATTGAGTAAATTAAGTTAGTGAGCCATCATTTGAGATGTTGTACAGCATCGGGATATTTCAACCCACACTTTGGGGCAGAAGCTTATCAATGGAGCTGATGAGCTGTATCTGCACAAAAGTAAGAATCCAAGCTAGTCAAATACCCTTCTAAGCAGCTCATCTTACCACAGTCTGTTTTTCCAAGCACCTAATCAAGGACATTTATTTCCCATGGTTGCAGTAAAACTGGAACTATCAATGGTGAGCAATTGGTTGTGAGAATTTGCTCAGTGTTTAGCAGGGAACTTTGCTGGAATCTTAAGCTTCACCCATTCACGCATTTATAAAAGCTTTATGCTTTGGCAAACTCCTTCATAATTGGAAATATTTTGCAATTAAACACCAATGGAGTCTGTCTTCATATGATTGTGGAAAGAGGAATTAACTCAATTGGATACATGACATACATGGTAATACATAAACTAATTGTTAATGTAATTGCTGTACTTGTAACAGTGACTAGCATCTTGGCTTTTGTCTCAATGTCCTTTTCAACCATGCTCACCAGGGGAAATAATCTCATGACCTTGGATTAAAACTTGCACATTTGCCATCACTTTACTCCTTACACTCAGATCATAAATTAGATTTATAACTGCTTAAAGCTGCAAGTGCAGCTCTAATTTAGAAATCAGATGGTCCTGTCCAAGATACTAATTGAATGTTTCAATTCTGCTTCAAAGGTGAGATCCCCTCTTTAATTATCCATACCAGAGAAAACTAAAGGCTAGAGTAGACCAGGAGTGGGTGTATAGTGAGCCTTTAGTCATTTATTTCATCTACCTCTTTGATTTTTATACAACAGCGGAAAGGGATAGAAAGAAAAGTTAAGGGCATAAGATAGTTTTCAAACACATGATACCTTTGTGTGAAATCACACTTATGATAATGAACTCTAAATTTGCATGACTGTCTTGATTTTCTCCTATAATCTCTAGACTTTTATTTCTAGAGGCCTATTCAATATGCCTTCTTAGATATCTAGTAATCATCTTTAATTTAAGATACAAATTTGAACTAAATATTTTCCCCAAAACATCTATTTGCAATCAGCCCCACCTAGAAAATCAACCTTCCAAATTGTTAAGGCCAAAGGTCTGTGGGGTCATTCTTGATTCTTTTGTTGATGTATATGATTGGTCAGGAAATCCTATCCTTTATCATGCCTCCAGAATTCTCCATGTATTCTGTTACTAGTGGATCCCAAGACTTTACCTTCTTTCACCTAAAACATTGCTTCCTGTTGTTGGGTCCACTCTACCTTCCCTCCTTTGTTTTCAGTGAGAAGCTAGGGTGATCCTAGTTCAAAACCCTGAAATGACTGTTCTACTCACAGCAAAAGCCAAGTTGTTAAAATGTTCCTCTGGATGGCCTAACCTAATCCAGCCCCATTATCTCTTTGGTTTCCTGTATTGTTATTTTCCCCCCACGAATTTAGCAACAGCCACATTGACCTTTTTCTTGTTCCTTCAGCATGCTAGGAAAATTTCCATCTCTCTGGACTCTGTACTGACTGTTTCCTCTACTTGGAGTGTTCTGTTCCTGCCTTGCTCAGATCTTTGGGACTTACTTTATTGCATCCTTCACATCTTTGCTGAAATTGTTTTCTGCTAAACAATGTCTACCAGGTCTACTCTAGCATTCCTGATCCCCCTTGTTCTGTCTTTTGTTTTTGTGATTGTCATCTGTGACCCTCCTACCCGCTACTAGCATGAAAGTTCTAGGAGGCAGTGACTTATGTCTTCCTTGTGTAAGGATACATTCCCAGCACCTGAAACAGTCCTTAACACTGTCTAGGAAATCAACAAATATTTACAGATTGAACTCAGTGATGCACTTCTTTAGGTTTATTGGATGTTTCCCAGTAGTAGGGACTTTTCTTCAACAGTTACAGCCTTAGCAGATGTATCAATTTTCTGGGAGAAAATGCTGAGATGTTCTAAATTAAGTGATAGTGGACTGCAGGGTGGAAGGAAGAAGCCAGAGAGGTTAATCAGTTAATGACTGCAGGGCAAAATCAAGAAAAGATCGCTTATCTTCCTGAATGGATGTTCAAACTTGGCTATTCCTGCAATTATCTGAAGGGTCTAGCCAAGCACCATGGACCGCAAGGCACCACCATCCACTAGATACCACTGCATCCTACTTACACATGCATCTTCCAGACTATGGCTCACAACCCATCCAAAGGAGCAAATCCTTCTACCTTACAGATGCTGCCCGCATCCCAGAGCTAGCTAGTCATGCTTCCCCTTCTCCCACCCCCTTATCTACAGCCAACATAAAACCTTTCAGTGCAACTTAAATCTTTCCTTCCCCTGCCTGAGCTAGTCAAGTGCTCCAGGATGGTGGACAATCTTGCCTTCTCCACTTAGCCCTTCATTTTTCACTTTTAAGATTTCTCATCTTGGAAGGGAGAAATAAAATTTCAATTCCTCATAGAGAAATTATAGATATGCAACAAGATATGGATGTAAATCACCCAGGATAAGGTCTGGCACACACCAAGAACATGATTAATGTTGATTTCACATTTGTCCTCCTCACAGCAGAGGCTAAGTTTGGTACATTTTATGGTTTGGTACATTTCACAGGCCTCAGCAACTAAGATGGGGCAAGACACGCGGAGGATGGTGAGTAAATGTCTTAGAGAATGAACAACAAAGTCAAGTGCTATAAACACACAAGAGAGAAAGCAATTAATTATGAATCCATTAAGATTATCATGTTTATTTTTCTTTATCTCTGTGCTTACCAAGCAGCTTTTTCCTATTAATTCAGTTCCCAAGAAAGCATGCCTACTAGAAAAAAAAAAAAAAAAAAAAAAGACACTTCATTTGACTTCGAAATTTTGGTCCATGAAGCAGTAACATTTTTCATTATAAATTTTAAAAAATAGCTTTCAAGTTACTAATCAATCTCTAGTGGGTTTGTTAGCATCAGCTAGATCCCTAGAATCTGATGAACCTTGAATAAATTAATAAGAGACAACTTTTGACATTAAGAAGATGAGGGTCAGATCTTAGGCTCATGGAGACTTCGCAAAAAATATATAAAATGGCGGCAACCTTTTTACTGGGAAATTGGTAAGTTTCAGTTTAGCAATGTGTGTTTAGAGATATCAGGGGCTAGACCTAGCCTTTCTCTTTTCTCTTCATAAATACTGCTTATATTTTTTAGGATAAACTGCTACTGAATTAAATCTAAGTTCTTTTTAAAAGACATAGAGAGCCCTTCCGCAAGCCTCTTCTATTAGTTGTTGACTGAATTACCTTCCATTGGGATCCCTCTGTTCACATCAGCCATAACAGACTTCCTATTGCTCCCTGCTAGCTCCACCTGAAATGCCTTCTTTACCCAAGGAATGAAATAAGGTAAACAGTTTTTAAGCCCTGTTCAGGTATGCGTCTTCCCTGGAGCCTACCTTAATGGAGATGGTTGGTTATACTCTATTTTCTTTACTCTCTTAGGTCTTCATGTCTTTTATCAGGGTATATATGACAATTTATATTATATTCAGGCCACTTGTGAATTCAGACAGGACTCTTTAAGTGCCATGACAGAAACCCAGTTGTGGTAGTCAGCCTTCTAGATGGCTCCCACATTTTCACCTTCTGGTGTTCATCTCCTTGAATGGTTCTCGCCCACATTGAATTAGGGCTGACCCTGTGTGACCTATAAAATAGGACAGAAGTGATGTTGTGTGTGGCTTTGTGGCAGCATGAAATATAGTTTTCCTTCCACCTTTCTAAGTTTGTTTGGTTGGGCTAATAATCAGATTAACATGGGACAGAATAATAGGAGAAAATGTCCACAGTTTATTACAGATGTACATTTGGGGGAGCCATGAGGATATGAGACCCAGGGAGGTATTGGGAAGTTACAGTTTATGTTGTTCTGGAGCTAAAAAGAAGGTGGGTGTGCGGGTTGAAGTTTGGGACCTCAAAAATTCACTTGGAGATGGAAAAACAAATATTTGGTAAATAAACATTTGTTTGCCATCTTTAACAATGGGACACAGAGGGTACTTAGATCAAATGTCCTTGCTAATATTCCTATTTATCACACACTACGTAGTTTATATTAAACTATAATTATCTGTAATGATCTCTTCCTTTCTAAAGCAGGTCTTCTAAAAAAATTTTAGGGAATTAGGGAGATGGCTAACGGCTTTTCCTGAGTCTTTGTTTCTTAAGAAGAACCAGCTTAAAATAGTCAGTATCCCAAGAAGTCATATTTTGAGGAGGTAAACTCTGCCCCTTTCAACTTATAAGGTTTGTTGGTCAGGCTTTTTAAGTCATTGCAGCCTTGGCCTTGAACTCTTAGGTAGCTAACTCGGGGTAACTAGCCAGCTATCATATCACAAGGACACTCGAGAAGACCCCTATAGAAAGACACTGGGACCCCTAGCTAACAGCCAGCATCACCTTGTTTGCCTTGTGAGTGAGTGAGTGATCCATCATTTCAATCAAGCGATAATGTGACTATAGCATCAGCCAGCATCTAAGGAAAACATTAAGAGAGATTCTGACCCAGCACATTCCATTTGAGCCACCTGTATTTCAGACAGTTAGAAACCAGGGAGAATGAGACATGAATTTTGTTGCTTTAAGCCGTTAAATGGAGTGATTCATTATGAACAATAGGTAACTAAAAACACTAATTCAAATATCCCAGAGGCAATGTTTTGGGGCTGCAAAAACTCTGCTTTCCTTCACCTTAAATGCCTTAAATGAATAAATCTTCCCGTCCTTGCTGAGGGATTTTGGGGATGTGTTGAGGCATGCCTTCAACAATTAGCCAGGCAGTTCACACAATGAAATACTACTCAGCCATAAAAAAGAAGAAAATTTTACCCGTTGCAACTAATGCACAAACTAAACTAACAAGCAAAATAGAGACAAGCTTATAGAGAGCAGGGTGACAGCTATGGGGATGGGGTGAGGGGGTATAGGGATCGAGCAAAAAGGAAAAAGGACTCATGGACGTGGAGAAAAATGTGGTGACTGCAGCGGGGTGGAGAAAGGGGTATATGGGGGCTAAATGGTAGTGTAACAAAAAAAATACAATTAAAAATATTTAGCCAAGCAGCTTAAGTGCTGCCTTAGCCTTCAGTTCTTCTTTCAAAGAGCCTGGAGGACAGACAGCAGGAGTTAGGAATTGAGGGCCTTCCAGGTCTTCCATGAATGTGTTTATAGTCTCAAGAATGTACAAGGCCTTGAGATACCATGGAACATTAGAGACTTACAAAGTGCACAAGAGCTTCTCATACATCCTCAGCTTTTCCTTTTAAGATTCTAAACTATTCTACTGCTTACCCTAAATCTTATGCATCACCTAAGGCAGATGCAATCTTAAAACACTTGCTTATTTCACTAAGCATAATACTCTCCAGTTCCATCCATGTTGTTGCAAAGCATAGGAGTTCCTTCTTTCTTTCTGCTGTGTAATATTCCATTGTGTAAATGTACCAAAGTTTTTTGATCCGCTCATCCACTGATGGGCACTTAGGCTGTTTCCAGCACTTGGCTATTGTAAATAGCACTGCTATGAACTGGAGAGTATTATGCTTAGTGAAATAAGCCAGTCAGTGAAAGACAAATACCATAGGATCTCACCCATTACAGGACAATAATGAACAAAGCAAACAACAAACCAAACAGAACCAGATACATGAATATAGTAAATAGACCTTCAGGGGAAGGGGTTGTGGGGAGCAGGGAGGAAGAGGCAAAGAAGGGGAGCAGTTTAGTTAAGGAACTAGCAGGAAGAACCATGGACATGGACAACAAGTGGGATTGACTTTGGCGGGGAGTAGATGGATAGGGAAGGGGACAGAAGGGAGTAAAAAGGGGATGGATGTAACACAACAATAATAAAATTAAATTAAAACAAACAAACAAATGCATGTAAATGCCCTTAGAATGAGTCTTCTAGTGCAAGGTAAACTCTTAAGTCAGTTCAAATACAGAAAGCCTTTCAAGTAGCATCTTCCAGGGAATTACTGACAAGTAAAATAATGATAATTTGGTGGAATGAGGCTTCAAAGGAACTCTAGCTTTATTCTGCTTCCTCTAGTATCAGGAATGCTCACCTGGTATTTTCCAAGGCTACGCAAAGGAGCAAGGGATGGGACTAGAGCAAGTTAAAATGCCACACAGCTGTGTTTTATTCTGGTTGGTTTGTAAAATCAGGATTCAGTTGTCAAATATACCATGCTTAATTGTGTGTGAGTGTGTGTGTATGTGTGTGTGTGTTTCTGATTCGGAGCTCCAGGTCAGCCACCTTCTAACTGGAAAATGTAGACAGGGCCATTCATTAGACCAGGGGGACCCAGACCCCAAACAAGTTCTCCACTTAAAGTGATACTTTGAGGTGCTAAGCAAAAGCGCTTGGCAGATTTTCATGTGGTTCATGAAAAGGTACTAACACTTATAAAATATTTCTAGTCAACAAGAGTCTCGAATGCCACTTACATTTATCAACATTCCTGTTGTAAATTGACACCTTGTTGTATTAGAATATATTTAGAATCAATATTGAAATGCTGGCATAATCACTTTGGAATGTGGATTCTTAGTTGCTATGTTAACTAGCTGTGCCTAGGGTGTAAGTGAAAGTTAATGCACACACATAAACATGCACAGGGCACACACCTATAAACACACATCCACACATAATATACAATTATTTATATGTCAATATTTTAAAGTATATTGCTACAAAGAAATTAAAAGAAGACAATGAAACTATATTTCAGAATCTCCATAATTCTAGAATTCTGTATAACTATTACCTTTTCTAAATCAACAGAACCAAATGTCACCTTTTTTATGTATCCATAACCCAGAAAACTCAGGAATAAGCAGGGTTTGTGAATGTACTCTACTTGCAGTCTTTTTTCACTGGCATTAAGTACTTTTTTGGCCACAAATAAATTATAATTGAGAGAAAATTATATGCCAATGGGTCCTATGATTCAAACTTCATTCCTTCTGCTATCTCTTAATTCTTCCGAACCAAAGGCACTGCTGAGATAGATGGGAGGCAGTAAAAGAAATCAGAAGATAGTCACCTTTTAGCCACATAGTGTTGATGCTGAGGCTCACTGGGAGGCCAACAGAGGCCTCAACCCAGTGTCCAGTTTCTTATCTCCTTGTAAGAAAGAATTTGAAAGCAAGACAGAGAGATTCAGTAAAGTATACACTCATGTAGGGAGTGCCAGCAGGCTGGAGGAGTGAGTTGCCCAACAAGAGTTCTGGAATTTAGGATTATATTTTGGGTCAGTGGGGAGGAAGCCATGAAAAGATGGATTGGGGCAGAGTGGAGGAGGATGGGTAAGGTACCACCTTCTCCATGGGATGGGGGAGTTAAGAAATCTGGTACTGAGATACTTACAAATATAAAAAGAGGATATTATTTAGTTTGATTCTAACTTTCACTGATATAGCATGCCTTTTTAATACTGAATTTCTAAAAATGATATTTCAGAATGCTCTTTCTACTTTTGTAATTCTGAGAAGGAGTTTCTGGAATAGTTTAGTGGAGAACCCCCCCATTACCCCCATGAAACAGCAGGTGGCACATGTCATAATGTCCCTCCTAATAGTTTGCAGTAATGTCTCTCACTAGATATGTGAGCTTTTCAAGACAGGACCCGGGGCTTATTTATATTTGTATCTTTACCACTGAATATTTAATAGGCACTAAAAAGTGTACGTTGAATTAAATAAATAATTATGTAAATAAATAAACAAACCAATAAAATAAATGAATAAATGCCAGCTTATAGAAATGAAAGAAAAGTAGAATGGCAAAAGCACCAAGTGAGATTATTTAAATCATTGTCCAGTAGGGGGTAAATTAAATCTACTTTCTTTTCCTCCAGAAAAAGAAAATGAAGCAAGTTTTTACTTTTTCCTTTAGCAGCTTGTATCTTTGAAGGCCAGTAGAATGAATTAATCTTGTGAGGATGCTTCTAAAGTGACACTGGATGGGTAGAAAAGTGAAGATCTGTTATATTACTTTTTATTGTTTTAAGCATGCAGGCACCCTGCACAGTGACTCGAGGGAAACGAGCATGAGGAGGAATGATGTCTGGGGTCAGGACTTCAGGCAGAGGAACCGCAAGGGTTCAACTTGAAGCCTGTTCAGGAAGCCAGGAGGGGCAGGGTGAGCCGGGCAGAGGAGCGGGACGGGTTCTCAGAGGCCAAGCTGGGTGAGGACTTTGTCTTTTACTGTGAGAAAGGCAGGAAGACTTTGAGTAGGCAAAGACTTTGAAAGTAATAATGGCTACTGTGTAATCAGGGTAGAGACACAAGCATGGAAGTCAAAAACCTTTGGGCACGTGGCAGGAGGGATGGTTCTTATTGTTAGGAAATGGATAAAATCTCAGGAAGTGACAAACACCAGAACAACATCACCTGAGTGATAGAGGCTGGGGGCTGAGGGCTAACTTTCCACTTTACATAAGGTCATTAAGGTCAGTATTTTTCAGGAAGTAACATTGTAGCTTAAAGCTGAAGATGAGCCCACCCAGCTATATGATTATGTGGGGACAGAGGGTCCTGGCAAGGGTGAGCATTGCTCAGAGATCATGTCACTAGCACAAATAACTTTGCAGCCAACAATAAGTCATCAAGCTAAAAGTTAGAACCTATAACATGGTTCAAGTTTAGGGAGGAGTGTGATATAGTTGAAGTGCACAGATCCTCTTGCCATCATTTCACAATGTTCCCCTTATCAGTTGTATGACCTAAGATCAGTCACTGAACCTCTCTGAGCATCACTTTTGTCATTTGAAAATGGGGTGATAAAGCCTACCAGGCAGTGCTGTTGTGAGGATGACATACATAAAGGGGCTAGCCTGTCTCCTGATGTATATTTTGTAGTCAACAAATATTATTCCCATCTGAAAATGAAGAAAAGGAAAATGCATTGTAGCTGAGCAAGATAAAGATTGACTTTGGGGGGAATGGGTGGGTGGGGAGGGGGACAGAGGGGAGCAAAAAAGGGATGATGTAATACAACAACAATAAAATTAAAAAAAAAATAAACAAAGTATACTGGAAAACTAAAAAAAAAAAAAAAAAAAAAGATGTCTTTTCTTTGCAGTATAAAATGCTAACCTGGACTACAGGGAATCCCCTACTTCTCAGCATGTTCTGTCAAACTCCTAATAGAGGAGGTGGGTACATCTGTACTTGATAGTTGTACAGCAGGAATGCTGAGGGAGCCACTTTTTAAAATCCAGCCTTATTTACAGTTAACAGTTCACTCTTTATTTGGAGGCTGGCCTAGGGTAGAAGATTGGTGAGTTGAAGAGGAGACCGTCACAGGTGCAAGTCCCAGAGATGCAGCAGGTATGGACTGCCACTGACGTGGAGTGAGGTACTAGATGTCTGCAACACACATAAAACCTTAAGCTTAGGAATACAAGCCCAATATTTAATAAATGATTTAAATGTGTTGGTGGTTGATATTATACTGTGAAAAAGTATTTTTAACATTTCATTGATGAGAATGCATCTCTGTTTACCCCCAAAGTTCGGGGCTTAAGAAATGTAGCCTTTGCCTTCTACAACTCAGTAGAATTTAGTTTTAAGACCTCACTATCCTGATGATAGAAACTAAAATCTCAGTCAGTTAAAGGCCCTGCCCCTTGATCCCCAGAATGGCAGTAAAACTCCCTGGCTCATGTTGTAGGGCACAGTAATGTTTGGTTCCTGACTATCATCTGTCCATGCAGACACCTTCTGTGGTATCAGACATCTGCTCTGCTCCTGGGTCATCAATTGCTGCAGATTGCTACTGTGCTATCCTTTGGTCCAGGTCAGATGCTCTCTGCTGCCTCAGAGACCCTCTTGGGAGGCTTAGCAACCATTGCCTGCTTTCCCTGCCCCTTGCCTATTATAAAGCAATGTGATGGAGCCAGACATGTACGGCACAGCAACTTCCATTTTAGTCTTGCTGAGGGTCCATTTCCAGGAATCGTACTCACTTCTCAGCTCTCTCCAAATCACTCTTTCTTCTATGTAGATTTTTGTTGCTCAAACGCTACAAAATGAATTAGACCTTCTGCTGTCATCCCATTCTTATAATAGTAAAAAAAAGATGTTCAGTTGCTTCAGTTAGGAGAAGGGTTGGGTAATAAGGAATACCTTGGGGAAAAAATATTGATTAATGTTTCAAAATATTACTCTGCCTCACTTATATAGCAAAGCAATATTGGCATGATCATCATCTATGTAGAAGAACGCAATTAATGAAATAACCTTTTATCAACTTTAATTAGTTGGTCATAAGTAAAGAGGGAAGAGGATAGTCACTCCATAAGTAGTAGGAGGGTCAATATTTATTGTTATATCTCTGGTGTGTCTCCTGAGTTTTGTTCCTCAATGTGTTTTTGAAGACAAACTTTTGTGAGTGATTCAGATCACCCTGGTGTAAAGATTGCCTCCATCTCATATTCTTAGATGATTTTAATCTAAGCCATGTCTCCTAGTAAAAAAAAAAAAAAAAAAAAAAAAAATATTTATTTATTTTGCACTGGTAAAACATGGTTCTAGAGATTATGATTATAAAAGACGACAGTGTATTCTGTATTAGCACTCTTGTAGCCAAAGCCATAGAAACCCAATTTAAAATTCTGGAGCAAAAAGTGAAATTTATTGGCCTACATATATGGAAGCAGCTTGATGTGCATATCAATATTCAGTGATAAAAATCATATGACTGGAATTTACTTTGTGGTCTATCTGTATTTTCTGTCTCTAATTTTTGGAACTTTCTTCTGCATATAGGCTCAATTCTCTGACTTTCTGTGGTGGGAGAGATAGACAAGTTTATATCCTTATAGCTTTTTTTTTATTAAAGATTTTATCATTTTTATAGGGGGGAGGGAGGGAGAGAGGCAGAGAGGGAGAGAGACATCAATGTATGGCTGCCTTTCACCTGCCTCCAGCTACAGACCTGGCTGGAGACCTGGATTGCAACCTGATTATGTGCCCTGGCTGGGAAAGGATGACCCAGAGACCTTTGGGTTTGCAGGCCAGAGCCTTATCCACTGTGCCACCAGCCAGGGTCTATCCCTATAGCTTTTGATTAAAAAAATGAAAGACTTGAAAAATAGTTTTATCACAGTTTTATGCATAATGAAAATAACTTACACAACAAAAATACAATGAATAAAAAAAATAGTTTTAAAATATTAATTATCTGGATGGCTTATTCTTCCCTGGGCAATTCTCCATGATTAAACCAATCTCTATAATTAGGGAGATGGAGTCCTCTGATTAGCTGGCCTTAATCACATGCCCACAGCTATAATTGACAGCTCCTTTGAACCACAAGGATTGTGGGAAAGTTTATTTCTGATAGAAAAAGCTTTCTGTTACCATAAGGATGAGGAAGGGCTATGAAAACCTTACAGATCTCACTACAAATGGGAGGAAAAGATTAGACTAAGGATTTCATTATGTGTTTTATTTCACATCTGTTTTGGGAGCTTTGTTCACATTTATGATGGTTCATGCACTATGATTGGAGAGACATAATACCCAAAGCATCATGTAAGAAAATACCATGCCTATTTCCAAATCACTCAGAGTTTCACCTTGATTTTGAAGATATTGTATGGATTTTCTCATTAAGACATATGGTGGAGGGGGGGGGGGAACAACTGTAATAAAACAATAATAAATTAATTTTAAGAAGACCTATTTTGGCCTCTGGCTGGTGGCACAGTGGATAAGGCAGCTGGCCTGCGAACCCAAAGGTCACTGGTTTGATTCCCCAGCCAGGGCAACATAACCAGGTTGCAAGTCTGGTCTCCAGATAGGTCCATGGCTGAAGGCAGGTGAAAGGCAACCATACATTGATGTCTCTCTCCCTCTCTGCCTCTCTCTCTACCCCTCTCTCTAAAAATAATAAATAAAACTTTAAAAAAAATAAAATAAGAAATAAAAAAGACCTATTTTGTTACTTTTCAATTCCCACCTCCTGCTTACTTCTATCACACCACATACAAAGAGGCTTCTTAAGTAAGTTTGCACAGAGTTGAACAGGCTATTTACTTAGCCAGGTAAGGTGGTGATTAATATCTGTTTGGGTCTGATTTAATCCTGTAGGTATGAAAAATTATTTCCAAGTTTCCTTGGAGGTAACCTTATCCTAGGTGAAAAAATAAAAGGGAGCTGAACAGCAGAATTCCACCTCATATATCAAACTCATATCTCAGAATCAAGTTCTTCTTTTTCACTTTGTTTCTCGGGCATGATATGTGCTCCTGCCAAAGTCAGAATTATCAGTGATACAGAGAATGAGACTAAATCAGATTTACTGTAGCTTGTGGATAAAGCACCTCCAAATCAGGCAGAAAATGTCAATATCATTGACCTCAAGGGAGATATGTGGTTTTTGTACTGTGTAGCTTTGGGCTTTTGAGCCAGCAGCAAAGCATTAAAACAGTAGTAGAGAAGGATTTTCTCCTGTCTAGAATCTAAAGTGTCTGGATCATTGATCCAGACTTAGGAATGACTGTAACAGTTCTGAGTCTGTGTAGAGAGAATTGGACATGATGCCGAGATTCTGAAATTCTAGCCCTGGTTCATTCTTCTGCATCTCTGGGCCTTCTTGCCTAACCATTGGATCCATTCTTTCATCACTTTCTCCTTTATTTGATATGAATATGTTGATAGTAATTGTCATGGAGCCTAGACTAGACACAGCTAGCTATAAGGTTTCCATTAATAATACTGTGGTGGTTAGATTTATGTATTAATTTGCTTGGACTAAGGGAGGTTCTAATAACTATGAAACTTTCATTTTGAGTTTGTCTGTGGGAGTATATCCAGAAGAGATTAGCATATGAACCAGTAGACTGAGTACAACTTCTTCACCAATGCCTATGAACTTCATTCAATCTGTTAAGGCCCTGAATAGAACAAAAAGATGGAGAAAGGGTGAATTTTTTCTCTTTGCTTGAGCTGAGTCGTCCATCTTCTCCTGTCCCCTGACATCACTGTTCCTGGTTCTCAGGCCTTGGATTCCATCTGAGAATTAAACCAGAATTAGTTCTCTGATTTTCAGACCTTTAGATTCTGACCAAATTGTCTCACTGGCTTTCCTGGTTGTCTAGCTTGCTGAAGGTGGGTCATGGGACTTTGGTCTCCACAATCACATGGGTCAATTCCTCTAGTATATCCTCTTGTATCCACTTCTATATACCCTATTGATTCTGTTTCCCTGGAGAATTCTGAATAACACAAATAGCACTTAATTTTTTTTAATATGATATATGTACCTTTTCAAACACTATTCACATCTGTTATGCCATTTAAAGTTTTCAACATCACAGCCAAAGGAGTATTTTTATTCCGATTTTTAGAAGAAACTAAGTTCTACAGAAATAAGGTGACTGCTGTACAAGCCCAGAGTAAAATGGAAAGTTCTAGGACTTAAATCTCTGTCTCCATACTCTTAACACAGTGTTTGTTCTTTACCTTTTTTTTAGTTTGGTTACTACTTTGTACATTTCCTTTTTTTGATAGTGAAGCCTTTTTTACTCTATAGCCATAAATTTATCTTTCTGTGTTTTGTAATTTCTTTGTAGAAAATTAATAGGAGCTAGTATTTAATGCATGTTTACTTACATGGCAAAAATCTGTGCCAAATTCTTTTATACTCATTGTCTCATTTATTTCTGGGGATAACTCTATAACTTAGGTACTACTCCCATTTTTACAGAAGAGGACATTGAGCCCTCAAGATTTTTGTCCTGTTTTAGGTGTCTTGGTTTGCAGAGGCCAGGAGTACATAGGGGTGGTTGGTGTTTTACAGTGACTGTTCCCACCTGATCATAGCAGATCAGTTGAGAAAAAAATTCAGTTCAATGTAACAATTTATAAGAGGCTGGAGGGATAAAATTGACCAGCTTGTTACAAAGAATATACTTTTTATGAAGGTCAAACACAGTTCAGTTTAAATTCTTTGGAGGTAGCCTTCCCTTCACATGTAATAATGTTAAGCTAAAATGTATGTGCCAGGCACATAGTAAGGGAGCCAGAGTTGGCCACTCCAAATACTTTTTTTTTTTGGATATAAAAGTAGATTATTTTAAACTAGTTATTTTTAAGACACAAAAGACTCAGAAAAAACCTTTGAACTTCCCACTAACTTTCTAAAAGAATTTAGATGGAGCACCTGTTCCAGGAAGGGAGCTATCATCACAGATAGCTATGGTTTAATATAAACTAAATGTGACAGACGGGAAGGAACCTAGCAAAGCATGTTTAATCCAAGTCCTTATGTGTCCCACTGTGAAAGATGGCCCAGCAAACATTTGTTTATCAAGCATTGGCTTTTTTATCTCTATGTGAGTTGCCTTCCTGCCCTTTGAAGTCCCAAATCACTACACACCTCACCCCCTTTCCTTCTTAGCTCAATATGTCTCAACTTCCCAATTTGTCCTTAGGCTCCATATTCTTATGGAACCCCTGTATGAATGCGCATACTACAAGTTAATTATTTCCTCTTGTTAATCTGTCACATGACATTTTCTTTATTTGACCAGCCAGAAGAACTGAGAGGGGAAAGAGGAAATTTTACCCAAACCAGCACACTAAGTGCTTTATGCACATTGACTCTTCTAGTACTCACATCTGCCCCATGAGGTAGTGAATGTACTATTATTCACATCTTCTGATTGAGAAAACTGAGATTTAGTAACTTGATCATCTTTACAAAGAATTAGGTAAACTTACTTCTTTTCATTTTTTATTTTTATAATTTTAAGATTTTATTTATTTATTTTTAGAGAGAGGGGAAGTGAGAGAGAAAGAGAGGGAGAGAAACCTCAATGTATGGTTGCCTCTCACATGTCCCTAACTGGGGACCTGGCCCGCAACCTAGGCATACGCCCTGACTGGGAATTAAACCAGAGACCATTTGATTTGTAGGCCAATGCTCAATCCACCGAGTTACACCAGCCGGGGTAACTTACTTCTTTGTACAGTGTTTTTATTGACTGATTTGAGAGAGAGGGGGAGGGAGAGAAGCATCAATTTGTTGTTACACTTAGTTATGCATTCATTGTTTAATTCTTGTATTGGTCCTGGCTGGGAATCAAACCCACAGTCTTGGCATATCAGAGCTGTAACCAACTGAGCTACCAGCCAGGGCTGGATGATCTGACTTTTGAGTCCAAACCTCATAATCCTTTACAGTAATACTGCAGGTTCTTTAACAAATTGTTTCAGACCCCAGATTTTGTTCGTTTGTTTATCTACTTTTTCTAGCCTTGACTCAGGTCAGCCCAACCTGCCCTGACACTACAGGAAGGATTTATGTTTGACCTTCTTGTGCTTCACCTGAAGCAGTTTTCTGCTTACTTGGAATTAAAGCAGGGGAAAAGAATATTAGCATGTCATGATCCATCTTTATTCCTTACCTCTCAGCTCTGACAACCTGACTGCTTTTGCTGACTCAGCTCCAGGAGAGGCAATTCTCATCCCAAGTATATATTTGATTGCTGGGTCTGTTGGCTTCAAAGAGCCAGCTGGTCTCCTGATGCTACCTGACACTTATCCATGACAGTCACACACCTCAATTCTTATGATGAAAATGTTCCCAGCTCAAGTCATAATTAGAAAGCATATTGCTCCTGAACCTGAGGTTCCTAAGCAACAAATAAAGAGTCAATTGAATATTATTGGCTGCACAACCCGTTCTGCTGTGCTTGCTCTGAATGTGGATTCTGGCCATGGCTACCAGGCCATGACAGACACTTGCAGATCAACACAAGTGTTAGCGCTTTTCTGCCTACGTCTCCTGGCAGTCACAAGCTTTGTAAGACATGAGGAACACCTGTTGAGTGCCATATGCCAAACAACATGACTATTTGGCAACAGGATTAGGGAAAGGCAGCTGCTATGAAGACAGGTTTCACACATGTGAAACTTGGAGTGTCAAAATACCCTCTATCTTTAAAGAGAGGGCACACCAGAGGACATGAGGAACATTCAGAACAACAAGGGTGCTGAGTGATTATGACATCTCAGACAAACACAGACCACAGAATAGTAGGTTTCACTGTAAACCTTCTCCAGTATGGGTAACTCACTGAAAGCAGCATCCAACAATGGCAAGAGAAGTGTGTGTAATAAAATCACTGGTCTTCAAAATAGAAACAAAGGTAAAGAATCTGAAGTCTTTTGTGTGTCTGAATCCTATAACAAATGTTTTCCTGCAGTCTTAGTCCTAGTCACCTGAACTTCATACAAGTGCACTTGTGTATATTGCTTGTGAGCTTCCTTATTTTATTATAAGCTGTAGAGGTGATCTGAATGGGATGCAGAGGATACAGCCTTTTTGGATACTCTTTATTCAAATGCATAAAGAATACAGGGGGTGAAAAACTTGTTCAAATTTTAATCAAAAGTTGAATGATTCTGTAATAATGTTAATGATCTCAAAGTCTTCAAATATTTATCAAGAACACTCTAGGTAGACATATTTAAAGAGTGTAATTGATGAAATACTATAGCATATTGATTTGAGATATTTACTACTTTATTTGATGAGTCTTTTTTAAAAATTTTATTGTTGTTGTATTACATCCATCCCCTTTTTGCTCCCCTCTGTCCTCCTCCTCACCCCGCAGTAAAAAAAATAGTATCAGTATATTTCATATATATGACATGCTAGATATTTTATATGATACACACATTTGCTCTTTACACCACTAGATCTATTAGGTAGACATTTATCCCCACTAATAACATATAATTAATGATAATTATTATGTAGTAACCTAAGTTATTTTGTGAAGTTATTTAAATTTTGACCTCTAGGTACTATATTTGAAGCTTAGGAATAACCAAGGATTTTACTAGGTATAGGCAGACTGTCAGGCAGATTTAGAGCGAACCTGTTTTACAGTTTAGTTCTAGTAAGGGAAATGATTTTTTAGGTTTCTGACTGACAGGACAGTTTTAGATATTACATATTTAAATATAGGATAAATTTTAAGTTTTATATTGGTATGGATTACTTCTCTCTTGCTCATTAGTATTGCCCCAGTGCCTAGCATAGGAATTAAATGTTGAATTTATTGAGCAAATAAGTAAATGAATAATGGTATCAGAGGAAATTGGCAGTATCTTCATTTATTGTAAAATTAATATTTTCTACACACACACACACACACACACACACACATACACATTCACAAGTTTTACCCCCAGGAAAAGGTGCTGAGGATCTGGAGACCCATGAGGGATAATTATAGTCTAGGTTAGAAGAAACAAAGGCATGAGCCAAGGTTGGAAATGTAGGACAGAGAGCAAAAACTGACCCAATAGTGTCTTCTAAAGAAGGCTTGAAAGGATTTGTTACCCTATAAAATGTGTGCTGTAAGATATGAGAGAGGAGGAACAGTTTGAGGTGACTCCAAGATGTCCAGTGGGTATTCCGGGAGATAGGATAATGTCTGGCAATGGCATGAAATACCTTGAGATGTATTGAAAAAGGAATAGCACTCAAAATTCAGACTTTGGTCTGAAAGTCTTAAACAACAGTTAGGACTGTGGGCAATTGAGTCTCCTTGGCATTCTTTTTGTCACTGCTCCCATTGTCCAGCCCCTCAGTGTTTGTGGAATAGTAGAGATTTAGGGCCTTGTTCTGGTTTAGGCTTCAGCTTAAGGGAATGTTATAGATGGTTTCATCTTCTGTCCAGACCACCGAAGCTTTCTTCACCTCAGCAAAGAGGCTGCTTCACTTTATTATTCATGTGCTCACTGGGGTAGCACTTTTCATTTCCTTCATGACATTTTCCTTTGCGTTCCCAGGTGACTAACGGGCACATGTGTATTGGCTTTAGGGCTATCATGGTTTTTGCCATGCCTTCCCCACCAAGCTTGATTATTTCTATCTTTTCATTTCAATGAGAAATGTGCTCTTCTTCCTTTCACTTGAACACTCACTCAGAGCCACGGTAGGATCACTAATTGACCTGATTTCAATGCTGTTGGATCTCAGGGAATAGAGAGGTCTGAGGAGGAGGAGAAAAGCAGGGGAACAGCTGGTTGGTAGAGCAACGAGAACTCACAGTGTTTATTAATTAAGTTCACCCTCTTATATGGGTGAAGTTTGTGGTACCCCAGAACAATACAACACTAACACCACAGATCACTACTCACAGATCATCATAACAAATAATTATGAAAAACTTGAAATTATTACAAGAATTACCAAGATGACACAGAAAGTATCCTCCAAAGTAAGCAAATGCTGGTGGAAAAATGATGCCAGTAGACATGCTCAATGCAAGGTTGCCACAAACCTTCAATTAACCCCCCCCCCAACAATATTTGCAAAATAAAGTGAAACACAATAAAACCAGGTGTGCCTGTAAGTACCCAGTGAATGCAAACTGATTAAGGAAATGAAATGTGTCACCAGAGTTTCTTTGGAGCCTGTGGCTTCTTGGGAACACTAATGGCACCTGTTATAGAACAGGAAGTTACTCAAGGCCATGGCTTCCTAAATAGACTTAGAGATTATGACTGGAGGCTTTTCATTTTTTAACGGCTTAGGACTGCAGCGAAACCAAATTAAATGATCGATGCCAGAAGAGATCTTATTTTCATCAAACTGGTGACATTTATTTCCCTGGCTCTTTGGCATCACATTAAAGTCTCCATTAGTTTTTTGGTTTTATTACTGAGTTTTAAATGATAACGTTTTAAATGACATATTTTTTACAAGAAAGTTTCTTGCCATCAGAAAGTGTAACTAATCATCAGGCATCTCCAACTCACCCAGGTAGTGCTTTCCCAAGTCAGTCACATTTTCTCAATAATCAGTGAAACTGTTTTAATGAAACAGCTTTCTTTCCCAATAAATAGGGCTTTTCACTGAGCTGTGATAAATGTGTCTTTCTAGGTTTTCCTTTTACTTATTCACATTGCTTTGTAACCCTATATGTAATTGAAAGTCACCAAGAACCCTAAGGAGTTGAGTCATACACTAGTAATACTGAAGTGGGAAAATAAGAGTAAACAGGATTGTTATTTTTTTCTTACCAGAAAAGAATGTACCACTGAGATTAAATTGGCTGGAGAAAAAATTAAAGATTATCCTTACTTCTGCCCCTGTACTAATCAATTAATTACAGTGTAAACCCTGACTGTATGTGTGTGTGTGTGTGTGTGTGTGTTAGTGCAAGTGACTGATTTAAGACTAGAAGCCTGGGAAAAGTTCTATGGAAATAAAACAAAGGTTCATTTTCTTTTCTCTTATTCAACATTTTGCCTCTTATATCTTACTTGTCACATCTCTTTTGTTAAATACAACTTTTATAAAATTGAGTCTTTATTTTCATAATGAAAAAATTGTAGAATGGATAGTGAGAATGAGAAGGATGGGGAATATGGATATAAGATTAACTATTGGTTAAGAAATGCAGCTAATCTAGTCTGACTAGGAGTTAGGTAAAACACTGATGACTTCCGTAGGGCTTTTTCTCTCTTTAAGGAAAAACATGAGATCTAGTTCTCATTAAGAACACTTGAATGCTAAGCACAGTGTGCACTCATAACTACTACCTTCCCCACCTCTTACACACACATATTGATGATGAGGAATCAGCATGTTTGTGTGGGCTTCATAAAATGAAAATAAATACATTGCAAATGGATCCCTTGACATTTTTTTTCTGATTTGTTGTATAAGCTGAACCTTGACATTTCACTTCATTTCCCCTTAAAACAAGGGGGAATCCTAAGTGGGACCGTCATGACACATGGAAAGGACATACAAGACAGGATCAGAATGCTCTGCCCTAGAGACTTCCAGACAACTAAGTGACTATGGTTATTTTCTTTAATACCTTCCTTCCAAGAAACAAATTATAGTAGCTGATAAAGTAGTGCCAGCATAAATGACAACATTTATGACAGGGTTGCTGCTTTGAAATAATTTGCTGGGATGGAAAATCAAGTACTCCCTATTCTGAGTCACTTGTGGTTATGTCATTACAACTTTTCTTTGAGGAAGGGGTAAGCTCCTGAGTTCAAAAGGGTTGTGGTGACGTGATTTTCATTGTGGTGAGAAATGTGCAGGTGGAAAAAGTTCTCTTAGGGATGTGGTTTTCAATAGATAGGCTGCATTATATAGCTGTCAGTCCTGGGTATGCCAATCAAATTTTGCTTTATTATATTTATTGATTGCTTTTAGAGAGAGAGAGAAAGAACAAGCGAGTGGGAGAGAGAGGGAAAGAAACATCAATTTGTTGTTTTACTTATTTATGCAATCACTGGTTGATTCTTGTATGTACCCTGACCAGGGATCAAACCCACAACCTTGGTGTATCCAGATCACACTCTAAACAACTAATATTCCCTGGGCCTGGCCATAAAGTTTTAAATGATGTGTAAAATTAGCTTTAGGAGCAACTGATGATACATATTATTTCCTTCACATATAACAAATGTAATGTTGAGCTGGACTTTGTGCAAATTTGCATGTAGGCAATTGCTTCTTGCAGTGAGTTAGGAGAAAAGGGCAAGATTAGATGGAAATGGCTTATTTTCAGAAACAGGGGTCTCTGGCAAGTAAAGGAAGAAGTACTATAGATAAACATTCTATCCAAATGACAGAATGCTGGAAGGGGAGTAAGGAAATAGTAGAATACCTGTGAATAAAAAGTAAACTAATGAATAGTGCTGGTGATCATCAGAAAGCCAAACTGGGCAGGCTTAATGCAAACTCATGATGCTTGTTCATTTATTCATTCAAGAAATACATTGTGACCTAAGTATGGATACACAGGTCACAGTGTAATTTTAATAATTTAGTGTCCTGGGGAGAACACAAATAGTAGGTGCTCTGTTCCAAATACTGACTCTGGCATTATACAGAAGAGTGCCAGACCATATTAGTGGCATGGTGGGTGACAGGGAAAAGCCCCTAGAGGAAGTAATTAAAAAAGAAATGAAGGAGAGGAAATTAGTAGGGAAGACTTCAGGGTTTGGGTGCTGAAATTGTAGGCCCCATTCATGGGCAATAGTTTCATCCTCCTCTCCAGAGAACAACAATTCTTATGACATTTCCAAGTAAAAGTAATTTGCTATAATTTATTTTCTCTGTTCTATTGACTATAAACCATATTATTATTATTATCCTAGGATGATTTTTTAAAATTTGGCTTTGTTGTAGTAGAAAAGAGTGAAGGAAATTGGTAGGTCAGGGAGTTATGTTTTAATGAAGTAGTTCAATAATAAAAAACACCTGAGACTCATGCTTTAACAAATCAAAGTATGTTATCTTAAATATTTGGGTACATTTGGTTTTGTGCGATGGTGTGAAATGAGCACTGGAGTCAGGAAATCTGGGATCAAATCCTGGATAATCTCCATGGTTTTGGGCAAATCTATGATCTCTCTATGAATCATTTTATTTTATCTTATTTTATTTGGAAGATTATGGGAGCAGGATGAGATGACTGATTATATATCTTTCAGATTTAATAGCTAATATGATTTTAGGTATTGGACCAATAAAAATGATAGTATTTTTTTATATACATTAATAATCCTATAAATCAAAGTGTAAATAAATGTTATGGGCTATTTGAACCCAGGGACATTTTCTAAGCATGAGTGTTTTGACAGGACCAAAATATCAAGGACTTCTAACATAAATTAAATGTCTCTGTAAATATTTTGGAAAGAACAAAATTCCCTGCAAGGCAATGGGGCTCTGATAGATAATTAATGGCAGATGCAATCATTAAATGGATAGACATAAAGACAAGGTAACAAAGGTTTAAAAGTTAGAATATGATTTAAAAAAAAAGCATTTTTAGATATTGTTACATGAAGCCAAAATTCATGAGACAGAAAGTTAGGCAAAATTGTGATACAATTTTAATAGTTTTGTTATGGTTCTATAATTATTTTTCTGGATGTCAAAATTTTTCTGATACATGTTTTTGTATAATTAAGTTATTCTAAATTTTACCACTTACTAACTCTAATATCTTGAGTAAACTATTTATTTTTCTAAACCTGAATGTAATAGTTTGAAAATAAAAAATAATAACTTTCTCATAAAATTGTTTTGAGCAGTGGATGAAGGCAATCTTGAGCATCATAGCTGGTATTTAGTAAATGCTCAAGGTATGTTGTTATAACAAATCCTTAATAATAGAGGATAAGAGTTTTGAAGTAAAATTACAAATTACACAGTACTTAAACTAATTAATTTAATTAATGCACTTGAAAACGTATAAGTTATTCATTTATTCAACAAATATTTATTAGGCATCTATTATTTCCTAGCATTGTTTTAGGTGGTAGGAACATGGAAGTTAAAAAAGCAGACAAAAACCCTTGTTCTCATGAGACTTAGAGTCCTCATAAATTTATTTTGATATGTGTAAGTATTGTATCATAAAGTGGAAATAAATAACTGTAAAATTGACAGAACCAAGTATCCATGACTGTGTGCTGCTATGGGAAATACAGTTGGGTGTGAGGAGTTTCCTTGGTACTCCTTAGAACATATGATGTTGGTGTTGGCTTCACCAGGTCACAAGAGGAAGATGCTTCATATACAGTCTGGGGAATGTTTAAAACATGTCTGGGTAAGTGACATATTTCCACTGCACTCGAAGTCCTTTAAGAATACTTTATTCTCCATAGGTGACATAGTTTCTAAGTAACTTAAAACTATTGCGCTGCTTCTTCCAAAACCCTGTTTCAGCAGTGTGCTATCACTATCCAGAGAAAAGAAAGAAAAAACAACAATCAGTAAACAGGAACAAAGAATCATGAATCAGAAGTGGTACAAGCAGGTGAGAGAGAGGAGCTCAAATTGAAAAGGACAGACAGCTGTCAAGCCTGTAAAAGGAAAAGCAGATTTACATTATGAGGATTAAAAAAAAAAACTATCATAAAAACTCATTAAAACTACAAATTTTAATTGGAGTTGATTGGATTGGGTAGTTGAATGAAAGAAGTAGGGGAAGATCCCTTCATTTTTTTTTTTTCTCTTGTCAAACACATTAATAAACGATGAAGCACAGGCAGTTGATGAAGGTGAAACATCCAGTTTCATCACTGAATCCTAGAATGTCAGAGGCAAAGGGTTAAATTGAGATCAACCTTCTAACACCATCATTCCATAGAAGGGGCTTTCAGAACAGGGGCCAGTAAATGCCATGCCGGAGTTTACCTCAGTGCCAGTCAGGGGAAGGATGTGCATCCAATTTCCCAGATTAGAACATTTCCAAACACGCATCCTTACAGTGGAAGGGCGTGCATGTCACCCCAAGAACAAACAGAAGAGATTTTCAGGTCAAGGTAATCAGGTTTCTAAATATCTGGAAATAACTGTTTTGAAACAGGAATTCATATAATTAAAATAGCAGCTGGGTGTTTTTCAGAGATGGTGTGAATGAGAACTGATTACAACGAAATGAGGGAGAGAGCAGAGGAGGTGAGCTTTTGATCATAAGAGCTGATGCAAGGTCTAGCATGCTTATATCTCTAAGGTAACCTCAAATTTTTTTCTCATCATTTCTTGTGGAGAACATTATGTGCTGAATTGCATAATTACTGTTTAGCAAACTGATTTACTTTCTCTATATTGATGTGAAGGAAAAATAATTCTTTTTACAAAGAAATATTAATGAAATTCAAGAGGAAAGAAAGGTCTTTTTAATAAATGGCATTTAAATGGCTAGATGTCCAATGGAAAAATTAATAAACATTGACATCTACCTCACACCCTATATAAAAATTATTATGAGATAACTCTAAATGTGAGGGCTACAGGAATATATTAGAGCATGTCTTTGTAACCTTAGTGTAAGTGAAAATATTAAGCATTGAGCAAATGTATATAGATTTAAATTAAAAACTGTTGCTCATCAAAAAGCATCAATCAGATATAGAAAGGCAAACTATATGCTGGGAAAAAATATTCACAATATAATTTATAATATATGTACCTGACAACATATCCAGAAAATATGTAGAACTCCTAAAGATCAACAACAAAAAGATACCAGCCCTTACTTACACTTCATAACAGAATACTTGAACAGGCACTTCTAAAGAAGATGTCCACAAGCAGAATCAACAAATGGGACTATATCAAATTGAAAAGTTTCTGTTCAGCTAAAGAAAATATTAGCAAAATTCAAAGGGAACCAACTGTATGGGAAAACATAATTTGCCAATGATACCTCAGACAAGGGTCTGATCTCCAAAATATATAAAGAACTAATGCGACTCAACACCAGGGAGACAGACAGCCCAATTAAAAAATGGG